>JABUQX010049675.1:5000-23842 GCA_015478945.1 Trachelipus rathkii | reverse complement strand
TGGATTACTTTAGACATTGAGAGCTAACTAGCTCCTTATCTCATTGTTATCAGGACAGCACGTATGATTTTTGAATTGGTTTGTAATTTTTTGTAAAGGCACCTTATGATTTTTGATATGGCTCTAGTCAAGTTTGTAGGCATACGTTCGTATCTTATCTTAATTCGGTTATGTGCATTCTATCATCTACTATGTAAGCAAGTATGATTTTTGAATTAGTTTTTGTCCATTTTTATTGTAGGCTGTATAATTTTTGAGAATTGGTTTGTAATTTTTTTTAGATCTTTTTTTTTACATTGATTTTTAATTTGGATTGTCATTTTTTTGTAGGCATGCTAATGAATCTTTTCAAATTGGTATGTCATATCATTGTTGCTATGCATGTATGATTACATTCTAACTCTGGTGTTCATAGCTCATTATATATGCACACGACGTCTATGCTATGATTTTTGAATTGGTCTTTTGCTCCATATTAATGTATACCATCTTACGTAGGCAATTCATCACATTCTCTTGACTTAATGATCATTGCTCATTTATTTTGATAGGTAGTGATATAGACCTTTTAGCAACTGGTTCTGCTCACCTACAACTTTATGTAGCGCATGTATCAGATTTTTGAATTGTTTGTTTTTATTTACTTTGTTGTGAGACATGTATGATATGACTAGGTATATGATCATTTTTTTATGTGAGGATGTACGATTTTTGAATTGGTTTGTCATTTTTTTGTAGCTATGTACACTGTATTGAATTTTACTCGACATTGCACGTTTTGTCAATATTTTTGTAGGCATGTTTATATTTTTCGAATTTGGTTTGGATCATTTTTTTGTACAGGCACCAATCATCGACTCACTTATGACTTTGAGTTTGTACTCTCTATTTCTGTATGGGCCGAGTGAGGGCCATTGTCTTGATTGACTTTTGAATTGGTTTTAAATCATCTATTACTCGTAGCGCACTGTCATCGTAGCCCTTTTAGTGATTGGTTTAGGAGCACATTTCTTTTATCTGTAGGCATGCTATGATCCCATGATTTAGGTTTTGTTGCCTTTTTGTAGGTATGTAATTCGATTTGAATACTGATTTCATGTCATTCTCTGTAGCCACCTTGTATGATTTTCTGAATCATCGAGTTGACATCTACGTGTTTCATATACATGGCAGTATCAGAATTTTGAATTGGTTTATGTGTCATTTTCTTGCTCAGGCACGACGTTATGCACTTTTATGAAATGGCTTTTGTCCATTTTTGTAGTATGTCTGTTTTTTTTGAATTGCTTTGCTCCATTATTTTGAGGGCAACGATATATGTTATGAATTGGTTTGTCCACTAGTACATCTTCATGAGTGGAGCACCGTAGGCATTCTTCTGAATTGTCTTGATTATTTATTGTAGGCACGTAAGATTTTTGATTTGGTTTTGTCTTTTTTTGCAGGCATGAATGTTTTTTTGAAATGGTTTGTCATTTTTTGGTAGGCATGTATGATTTTTAATTTGGTTTGTCATTTTTTTTTGTAGGCATGTATGTTTTTTGAATATTGGTTGTTATTTTTTGTAGCACGTATGATTTTGAATGGATTGGTCATTCTTTCATTGATGGCACCGATATCCTAGATCTTTTTACTGAATTGAGTTCTCTAGTACATATTTTTTTTAGTAAGGCGTAGCACTTCTTTTAAAATGCCGTTCAGCTTGATTGGAATGCGACATCACGTAATGTTTTATGATTGTTCTTGTGCCATTATCTTTATAGCACAGCCTTCTTCGTTTAATTGGGAATGGTTTGGTCAATTTTTTGTAGGCACGAATGATTTTTTGAGAATCTTGATGTTTGTCATTGTCCTTTGTTTACACGTATGTATGTTTTTGCAATTGGTTTGTCATTTTTTGGATAGGTATGTGACTGATGTCCTTTGAACTTGGTTTGTCATTTATTTGTATACGGGTACTCGAGTATTTGTGAACTTGCATCGCTTTGGGTATTACCTAGTACAGCCCACTTTGATCTCTTTGAACCTCTAGCTTTGACTCTAGGGCTCTACTTTTGTGATGGGCACTCAGTTTGATTTTGAGTTATGTTTGCTCTCATTTATTTTTGTATGGGCTCCAATGTAATGATTTTGAATTGTTTGGTCATTTTTTGTAGGCAGCATATGATTTTTGATATTGTTTTAGATACTATGCGTGTTTTTTTCTCTGTCAGGCATTGTCATTACTAGTTATTTGAAATTGCTTTGGAAATTGGTCATTTGTTTGCTAGGTCACTATTCAGTTATAGATTTCTTAATATCTGGTGTATGTATGACTAGTTTCTTGATAGGCTGGCAGTTGTAATGAATTTTGAATTGTTTTGTCCACATATTTTAATGTTAGGTCAATGTATACAAGTAATTTGATGAATTGCGTTCACATGCATCATGTCTTTTAATTGTAGGCATGAAGTATCCGATCCTTTCTGCCAATTGCGCGATTTATTTGTCAATTTTCAGTATTATGTGAGAGATTTGCACGTTAATCGCATGGTATCACCTCTTTGCATTATATGAATTAGGCTTTTTGCCTATCTGTGCTTTTTGGAGTTAGCCGCCTATTGATTTTTCGTAAGTTAGAGTAAATTAGATCTCATACTGTTTTGTATGAGGCACGTCCATAGTTTTGTTAGAATTAGTTCTGGTCAGTTTTTTGTATGGCAGATGTATGTGAATCTTTGACATATTGGTTTGTCATTTTTTGTTGGCACGAATGATTTGTTGATTGTCTATCATCTTGATTCGACATTCGCTAATGTCTTCTATATGAGGTTTTGTCATTATGGTCGTAGAGGCGATGGAAATGATTCTTTGAAATTGGGTCTGTACTGCCTAGTGATTTGTAAGGCGCGATGTAAGATTTTTTCTGTGAAGTCTGTGTGGGTTGGTCATTTTTTGTAGCGGCGAGTATGAATTTTTTTTAAATATGGTAGTTGGTCATTTGTAAGGCGACCTTACTCGATATGAGACATGTGCGTTTGTCATTTTTTGCTCAGGCCACGTATGGTTATTTTTTGATGTCTTTGTCATTTTTTGAGGGCGAGTATTGCTTTTCTCGAACTGGTTTGTTAGTCTTTTAGTGGGCATATGAGAGCATCTTTTAGATTGGTTTGGTGTTGATATGTATTGTAGACACGTATATATATATCGAGTTTTGTGAATTTGGTTTGTCTTTTTTTGTAGGCAGTATGATTTTGCTTCTGAATTGTATGTCATTTTTGTAGGCATGTATGGTATTTTTGAGATATTGGTATTGTCATGGTTTTGTATGGGCAATGTTGGGAACTCTTTTAATGTGGTTTGTCGCGATTTTAGTGATAGAGACATGTATGATTGCTTTGAATATGAGTTAGTTATTTTTTGAGGCACGACACGATATGGATTTTGATATATTGGAGTATGTTGTCATTTTTGTAGGCATGTAAGATTTCTATTTGAATTGGTTTCAGTCATTTTTTTGTAGGCATGTATGATTTTTGCAATATATTGGTTTTGTCAATATTTTTGATATATATGGCATGCAGTATATATATTATTAGATTGGTATCTAGTTACATTTTTTGCTAGGCACTTAATATTTATGAAAATTGTTTTGTCATTTTTTGTAGGCACGTATGCTCTTCTTGATATTTATCTTTGTCTTTTTTTGAGGGCGATGTTATTGTTCATTGAACATTGGTTTGTTATGTTTTTGTGGAGCACTTAGTAGGATATACATATTTTGGGAATTCGTGGTTCTTTGTTTATTATACTCGTCAAGATCAACGTATAGTTTTTGAATTGGTTTGTCTTATGGTCTCTGCTAGGGTACGCATGAACTGAGTATAATTTTTGAATTGAGCGTTTAGTTCATTCTTTTGTACAGAGATCATGTATACCTCTATGTGTGAATGTTGAGTCTTCTGAATCCAATGTTTTGTAGGCATGTATGATTTTTGAATTGTTTGTCATTTTTTTGTAGACATGTATGTTATTTTGAATTGGGTTGTCATTTTTTGCAGGTACGTATGTTTTGAATTGGTTTGTCATTTATAGTAGGCATGTATAATATTTGAATTGGTTTTGTCCAATTTTTTGTAGGCATGTATGGTTTTTGAATTGGTTTGTCACCTCATTTTCTGTAGGCATGTATGATTTTTGAATGGGTTTGTCATTTTTTTGCAGGCACGTATGGATTTTGAATTGGTTTGTCATTTTTGTAGGCACTAATATGATTTATGATTGGTTTGTCAATTTTTGGTAGGCAACGTTATGTTTTTGAATTTCCTTTGTCTAATTTTTTGAGGGCGAGTATTGGTTTTTGAATTGGTTTGTTAGTTTTTGTGGGCACGTACTATCGAGGATTTTTGATTTGTTTGTTATTTTTGTAGAACACGTTGATTTTTTGAATTGTTTGTCCTTTTTTTTGTAGGCATGTATGATTTTTGAGATTGTGTTGTCATTTTTGGTAGACATGGTATGTTATTCGAATGGTTTGTCATTTTTGGGCAGGTACGACGTAATGATTTTTGAATTGGTTTGCATTTATAGTAGGCATGTAATAATATTGAATTGGTTTTGGTCCATTATTTTTTTGTTAGGCATGTATGGGTTTTTGAATTGCGTTTGTCTTTTATGTAGGCATGTATGATTTTTGAATTGGTTAGTTATTTTTTGCAGGCACGTATGGATTTTGAATTGGTTTGTCATTTTTTGTAGGCATGTATAATATTTGAATTGGTTTGCCATTTTTTGTAGGCATGTATGATTTTTTTGAATTGGTTTGTCATTTTTGTAGGCATTTTATGATTTTTAAATTGGTTTGTGGTCTTTTTTGTAGGCACTTAATGAGTCTTAGTGATTGGTTTTGTCAATTTTTGTAGGGCAACGATATGTTTTTTGAATTTCTTTGTCATTTTTTGAGGGCGAGTATGTTTTTCGATTGTTTGTTAGTTTTTTTGTGGGACATTGTGTATAATGTTTTGGTTTGTATTTATTGTAACCAATAAATGATTTTTGAATTGGTTTGTCTTTTTTTTTTTTTTTTTTTTTGGTTTTAGGTGAAAAAAAAAAAATGTATTTATTTTGAATTGTTTTGTCATTTTTTGTAGGCATGTATGATTTTTGAATTGGTTTGTCCTAATTTTTGTAGGCATGTATGATTTTTGAATTGGTTTGTCATTTTTTGCTAGCATGTATGATTATTGAATTGGTTTGTCATTTTTTGGAGGCATGTATGCTATTGCAAATTTTTGAATTGGTTGTCATTTATAGTAGGCATGTATAATATTTGAATTGGTTTGTTTTTTGTAGGCATAATGTATGATTTTTTGAATTGGTTTGTCATTTTTTGTAGGCATGTATAAATAATTTGAATTGGTTTGTCATTTTTGTAGGTATGTATGAAGTTTTTTGATTGGTTTGTAATTTTTGTAAGGTCCCGTCATGATTTTGAATTGGTTTGTCATTATTTTGTAGGGGGGCACGTATGTTTTTTTGAATTGATACTTCCATTCGTTTCATCTGTATGTATGTTTTTGGAATTGGTTTGTCATTTTTTGTAGCACGCGGTAAAACGAATGATTTTGATTTGGTTTGGTTGTGATTTTTTCTTTTGTTTACAACGTATATTTTTGAATTGGTTTGTCATTTTTGTAGGCATGTATGATTATTGAAATTGGTTTGTCCCATTTTTTTCGTAGGTACGAATGATTTTTTGATTGGGTTTTGTCATTTTTAATTAGGGGCACTTATGATTTTTGAATTGCTTTTTCTATTTTGTATGCACGTTTGATTGTTTGAATTGTTGTGGTTCATTGTTTTTGTGGGCAAGTATAGTGGTTTGCTTTGGTTTGGTTTCTTCAATTTTTGTGAGCAACTTGGATAATATGATTTTTTGAATTTGTTTTGTCATTTTTTGTTTGTGAGTTACGTATTGTTTTTGAATTGGTTTGTTAGGTCATTTTTTGAGGGCACGTATTACTTACTACTTTGGAATTGGCTTTCTCCTTCCAATTTCTTTTTGGGCACTGTATGTTTTTTTGAATTGTTTGTTATTCTTTTAGGGCACGTATTTTTTGGGATTCACTGGGATTTTTGAATTGGGTTTGTCTCATTTTTTTTGTAGGCATGTATAATATTTTAAATTGGTTTGTCAATTTTTGTTTGTGGCAGGTATGATTTTTGAATTGGTTTGTCATTTGTTGTAGGCATGTATGATTTTTGAATTGGTTTTGTCCATTTTTTTTGTTTTAACTAAAAGTATTTTGAATTGTTTTGTCATTTTTTGTAGGCATGTACGATTTTTAATTTGGTTTGTCATTTTTTGTAGGCAAGTCTGATTTTGAATTGGTTTGTTCCTTTTTTGGCAGGCCTGTATAATATTTCGAATTGGTTTTGTCATTTTTTGTCAGGCATGTGATGATTTTTTGAATTGAGTTGTTCCATTTTTTTGTAGGCATGTATTGATTTTTGCATTAGTTTGTGTCATTTTTTGTAGGCATCTATGATTTTTGAATTGGTTTGTCATTTTTTGTAGGCACGCATGATTTTTAAATTGGTTTTGTGATTTTTTGTAGGCATGTATGACGTTTTGATTTTGGTTTTCTTTTTTGAAATTCCTGTATGAATTTTTTAATTGGTTTTAAAGTTTTTTTTGTAGGCATGTATGATTTTTGAATTGTTTTGTCGTTTTTTGTATAAAATATTTTTTTGAATTGGTTTCATTCCCATTAATGTAGGCACGTATGATTTTTGAATTGTTTTGTCATTTTTTTTGTACGCATTTTTGATTTTTTGAATTGGTTTGTCATTTTTTGTGTGGGCATGTATGATTTTTGAATTGGTGTTTAAGTTAAAACGTCACAGTGTATGGTTTTTTGAATTGTTTGGCATTTTTTTTTGTAGGCATGTATGATTTTTGATTTGGTTTGTCCTTTTTTGTAGCATGTATGGATTTTGAAATTGGTTCTGGTCATTCTCTGTAGGCCTGTACTGATTTTTGATTGGGTTTGGTCAGTTTTAGTGGCACGTATGATTTTGATTGGTTTGGTTCATTGTTTGTAGGCACTCGTTGATTTATGCTTTGGTTTGTCATTTTTGCTCTACGTATGTTTTTTGAATTGCTTTGTGCAGTTTTTGAGGGGCATAGTATGTTTTTTAAATTGGGGTTCTGTCCAGTTTTTTGTGGGCACGTTTAGGATTTTGTGAAATTGGTTTGTCATTTTTTGTCAGGTATGTATGATTTTTGAATTGGTTTTTATTTTGGTAGGTTCAAGGTAAGCTTTTTCATACTGTAATTTGGTTTTGTAATTTTTTGTAGGGCACCTGATTGATTTTTTTTTTTTGAAATTGGTTTTGTCCAGATTTTGTGTAGGGCCACGTAATGTGTTTTTTTTGAATTTTCCTTTGGTCATTTTTTTGTAGGGCAAGTATTGTTTTTTGAATTGGTTTGTCATTTTTTGAAGGTAACAAGAGATGGTTCTTCTTTCTCGCATTTGTCATTTGTTTGTTTTTATGTCCCTTCTCATTTTTTAGTTTATTTGTCCTTTTTGTGTTCTTTACTTTGGTCTTTGAGTTGGTTTTGTCATTGGTGTTGTATGGTACGTGTTATTGATTTTTTTTTTGATTTTGTAGTGGTATTCATCATGGTTTTATTCTATCCCGATTGCTTGTTCTAAATTGAATACTGATCTTCACTCATTTTTAAGAATTGGTTTTTGTCATTTTTTGTTGGCATGTATGATTTTTGAATTGGTTTGTCATTTTTTGTAGGCAAGTATGATTTTTGAATTGGTTTGTCATTTTTTTGTAGGCATGTATAATATTTGAATTGGTTTGTCATTTTTTGTAGGCATGTATGATTTTTGAATTGGTTTGTCATTTTTTGTAGGCACGTATGATTTTTGAATTTTTTTGTCATTTTATAAAGGCATGTATAATTTTTGAATTGGTTTGTCATTTTTTGTACTCATGTATGATTTTTGAATTGGTTTGTCATTTTTTGGAGGGACGTATGATTTTTGAATTGGTTTGTAATTTTTTTGTAGCCACCTATGATTTTTGAATTGGCTAGTCAATTTTTGTAGGCACGTATGTTTTTTAAATTGGTTTGTCATTTTTTGTAGGCAAGTATTGTTTTTGAATTGGTTTGTCATTACTTTTGTAGGCACGAAATGCATTTTTGAATTGGTTTGTCTTTTTTGTTTACACGTATGATTTTTCAATTGGTTTGTCATTTTTTGTAGGCATGAATGATTTTTGAATTGGTTTGTCATTTTTTGTAGGCATGTATGATTTTTGAATTGGTTTGTCATTTTTTGTAGGCATGTATGATTTTTGAATTGGTTTGTCATTTTTTGTAGGCACTTATGATTTATGAATTGGTTTGTCAATTTTTGTAGGCACGTATGTTTTTTGAATTTCTTTGTCATTTTTTGAGGGCGAGTATTGTTTTTGAATTGGTTTGTTAGTTTTTGTGGGCACGTAGGATTTTTGAATTGGTTTGTTATTTATTGTAGACACGTATGATTTTTGAATTGGTTTGTCTTTTTTTGTAGGCATGAATGATTTTTGAATTGGTTTGTCATTTTTTGTAGGCAAGTGTAATGTATGTTTTGAAAAGTTTTGTCATTTTTTTGTAGGCACCTATGATTTTTGAATTGATTTGTCATTTTTTGTTAGGCAAGTATGATTTTTGAATTTTGTTATTTTTTGTAAGACGTATAATTTTTGAATTGGTTTGTTATTTTTTGTAGGCATGTATGATTTTTGAATTGGTTTGTCAATTTTTGTAGGCACGTATGTTTTTTGAATTGGTTTGTCATTTTTTGTAGGCATGTATGATTATTGAATTGGTTTGTCATTTTTTGTAGGTACGTATGATTTTTGAATTGGTTTGTCATTTATAGTAGGCATGTATAATATTTGAATTGGTTTGTCATTTTTTGTAGGCATGTATGATTTTTGAATTGGTTTGTCATTTTATTTGTAGGCATGTATGATTTTTGAATTGGTTTTAGTTATTTTTTGTAGGCACGTATGATTTTTGAATTGGTTTTGTCATTTTTTGTAGGGCAAGTATGATTTTTTGGAGATTGGTTGTCCATTTTTTCTTGTAGGGCTATGTATAATATTTAAATTGGTTTGTCATTTTGTTGTAGGCATGTATGATTTTTGAATTGGTTTGGTCATTTTTTGGTGCATGTTGATTTTTTTGCATTTTTTTGGTGTGTCATTTTTAATGTAGGCATGTATAATTTTGAATTGGTTGTCATGTTTGTTTTGTAGGGCTATGTATGATTTTTTTGAATTGGTTGTATTTTTAGGCATGTTGATTTTTTGTAATTGGGTTTGTTATTTTTGAGGCCACACGTATGATTTTTGAATTGATGTTTTGTCATTTTTGGGTGGCACTCGAATTACCTTATGATTTTTGAATGGTTTGTCATTTTTATAGCCGTCATGTTTTTGAATTGGTTGTCCATTTTTTTGTAGGCAAGTATTGTTTTTGAATTGGTTTGTCATTTTTTTGGTAAGTATGTATTTTGAATCACTTGGTGGTTGGTCATTTTTTATTGTTTTAACGTATGATTTTTGATTGGTTTGTCATTTTTTGTAGGTATGTATGATTTAGAATTTGTTTGTTCATTTTTTTTAGGTACGGTATGAATTTTTGATTGGTTTTGTCATTTTTAGAAGTCACTTATCGATTTTTTTGAATTGCTTCTTTCTCATTTTTGTATGCACGTTTGAAGGTATTTTGGGAATTGTTTTGTCATTTTTTGTGGCAAGTATCTGTGTTTGATTAGTGTTTGTCCATTTTTTTGGTGGGCAAGTATTGTGTTTGATTTTGGTTTGTCATTTTTTGTGGGCATGTATGATTTTTTGAATTGGTTTGGTCATTTTTTGTGGGCAGTTAATTGGTTTTTTGAATGGTTTTTTGTCATTTTTTGAGGGCACGTATTACTTTGAATTGGTTTGTAATTTTTTGTGGGCACGTATGTTTTTTTGGAATTGGTTTGTTTAAATTTTTTGAAGGCACGTCTGAATTATTGAATTGATTTGTCCATTTTTTGTAGGCAGTAAATAATTTGAATAATTTTGTTAAATTTTTTGTAGGCATGTATGATTTTTTGAATTGGTCGTTTGTCATTTTTTGTAGGCCTGTTATGAATTTTTGAAATAGGGTTTGTCATTTTTTTGTAGGCATGTATGATTTTTTTAATTTGTTTTGTCATTTTTTGTAGGTATGTATGATTTTTGAATTGGGTTTGTCATTTTTTTGTAGGCACGGTATGATTTTTGAATTGGTTTGTAATTTTTTTGTAGGCACCTATGATTTCTTTGCCCATTGGTTAGTCAATTTTTGCGTAGGCCACTATGTTTTTTTTGAATTGGTTTGTCATTTTTTGGTAGGCATGTAATGTATTTTGAATGGATTTGTCATTTTTCGTTTGAAGTATTTTTTTTGAATTGGTTTGTCATTTTTTGGTAGGTACGTAATGAAATTTTGAATTGGTTATGTCTCATTGTTAGTAGGGGTCACTTATGATTTTTGATAATTGTTTCTTGCCATTTTTGTGTATCACGTTTGCTTTTTGACTTGTGTTTGGTCCATTTTTCGTAGCCAGCGTCGCGGGTAATGTAATTGGTTGTCCTTTTTTGTGGGGCACGTCTGGCTTTTTGAATTGGTTTGTATCCGTTTTTTTGTGGGTACGCATTGTTTTAAAAAAATGGTTTGGTCATTTTTTGAGGCACGTTTAGCTTTGAATGGTTTTGGTCATTTTTTGGTGGCACGTAATGTTTTTTGAATTGGGTTTGTTATTTTTTAAGCACGTATGATGTTTTTGAATTAGTATGTCATT
The DNA here is from genome assembly GCA_015478945.1 of Trachelipus rathkii. Classification (NCBI taxonomy): domain Eukaryota; kingdom Metazoa; phylum Arthropoda; class Malacostraca; order Isopoda; family Trachelipodidae; genus Trachelipus; species Trachelipus rathkii. Next base: position 12,959 of record JABUQX010049675.1, on the reverse strand, counting down.
TTTTTTTTGTAGTAATGGTTATATTGTTGAATTGGTTGTCAATTTTTTTGTAGGCTGTATGGATTTGAATAGTTGTCATTTTTTGTAGGGCATGTAGATTTTTGAATTTGTTAGTCCATTTTTTTGTAGGTATGTATCGATTTTTGAATTGTGTTTTGTCATTTTTTTTGAGGAATGTATGATTTTTGAATTGGTTGTTTATTTTTTGTAGGCAATGTATGTAATTTTTCTGAATTTTTTGGTCGTTTTTTTTGTAAGCAAGTATAATAATTGAATGGTTTATCATTTTTTGTAGGCACCTATGATTTTTGAATTGGTTTGTCATTTTTAGTAGGCACTTATGATTTTTGAATTGCTTTTTCTATTTTTGTATGCACGTTTGATATTTTGAAATTGGTTTGTCATTTTTTGTGGGCAAGTATTGTGTTTTGTTGGTTTGTCATTTTTTGTGGGCACGTATTATTTTGAATTGTTTGTCATTTTTTCTGGGTACGTAAATAATTTTTTGAATTGGTTTGGGTCACCTTTTTTTGGGCACATATTACACTTTTGATTGGTTTGTCATCTTTTTTTGTGGGCACGTTATGTTTTTTGAATTGGTTTGTTATTTTTGTAGGTACGTATGATTTTTGAATTGGTTTGTCGTTTTTTTGTATTCTTTATCATTGAATATTTGTCATTTTTTGTAGGCATGTATGATTTTTGAATTGGTTTGTTATTTTTTGTAGCCATGTATGATTTTTGAATTGGTTTGTCTTTTTTGTAGGCAGTATGAATTTTTGATTTGGTTTGTTCCTTTTTTGTAGCCTGTATGATTTTTTTATTGGTTTTGACGTTTTATTGTAGGCAAGCCTATGATTTTTTTGATTGGTTGTCCCTTTTTTGTGTAGGCATGTATGATTTTTTGAATTGGTTTTTTTATTTTTTGTTGTTGGCATGTATGATTTTTGAATTGGTTTGTCATTTTTTGTAGGCATGTGAGATTTTTGATTTGGTTTGTCATTTTTAAAAACTTTTTTTTAAGGGTATGTTTCATTGGTTTGGCGTTTTTTTTTTAGGCATGTATGATTTTTGAATTGTTTTGTCGTTTTTTGTAGGCATGAATAATTTTAACATTGGTTTGTCATTTTGTAAGGCCATGTAATGAATTTTGAATTGTGTTTTTATTTTTTGTAGGAATGTAGTGATTTTTTGATTGGTTTTGGTCATTTTTGTAGGCATGGTATGATTTTATATTTGTTTGTCCTTTTTTGTAGGCATGTAATGATTTTGAATTGGTTTGTCATTCTCTGTAGGCATGTATGATTTTTTGAATTGGTTTGTCATTTTAATATTGGCCACGTTATGAATTTTTTGATTGGTTTGGTCAGGTTTTTGTTTTGTAGGGCACTTATGATTTATAAATTGGTTTGTCAATTTTGTAGGAAGGTTGTTAATGTTTTTTTTTTTTGAATTGCTTTGGGTCATTTTTTTTTGCTTTGATTATTGTTTTTTGAATTAGTTTTGAGTCAGTTTTTGTGGGCACGTAGGATTTTTGAATTGGTTTGTTCATATTTTGTAGGCATGTATTGATTTTTGAATTGGTTTGTCTTTTTTTTGTAGGCATGAATTGTTTTTTGAACTTGGTTTTGTCAATTTGAGCTCTAAAGTTTAAAATTTGGTTTGTGTCATTTTTTTGTAGGCGCTTCACGTATGATTTTTTGAATTGGTTTGTCATTTTTTTTTAGGCATGTATGATTTTTTAAATTGGTTAGTTATTTTTGGTTTGTAAGTATGTATTTTTATTTTCGTGTATTTGTTTGAATTTTTTGTGTAGGCACTATGTTTTTTGGAAGATTGGTTTGTTGTTTAATGTTTTTGTAGGCTTACGATTCTTAACGTAGTTTTTGAATTGGTTTTCATTTTTGGTTTGTAGTATGTATTTTGAATTGTTTTGTCATTTTTTTAGGCATGTAATGATTTTGTTGAATTTGGTTTTTAAATTTTTTTGTTTACACGTATGATTTTTGAATTGGTTTGTCGTTTTTTTTTGGTAGGTGTGTATGATTATTGAATTGGGTTTGTCATTTTTTGTGTAGGTACGTATGATTTTTTTGAATTTGGTTTGGTTCATTTTTAGGAGGCACTTATGATTTTGAATGTGCTTTTTCCTATTTTTGTATGCCGTTTGATTTTTGGGAATTTGTTTTGTCAATTTTTTTGTGGGCAAGTATTGTTTTTGAATTGGTTTGTCAATTTTTTTATGGGCACGTATGATTTTTTTGCATTGGTTGTCATTTTTTTTGTAGGCATGTATGATTTTTGATTGGGTTTGTCATTTTTTTTTGTCAGTATGTATGATTTATGAATTGGTTTTGTATCTTTTTGTAGGCCATGTCAAAGATATTTGAATTGTGTTTGTCATTTTTTGTAGGCCATGTATGTTTTTGAATTGGTTTGTCATTTTTTGTAACAAGGTATGGAATTATTTTGAATTAGTATGTCATTTTTTGTAGGCATGTATAATATTTTTGAATTCAAATGTTTGTTTGGGTGTCCTTTTTTTTTTGTAGGCATGTAAAATGATTTTTTTGAATTGGGTTTTTGTCATTTTTTTGTAGGCATGTAAGATTTTTGAATTGGTTTGTCATTTTTTTTGTAGGCATGTATATTTTGAACTGGTTTATTCATTTTTGTAGGTATTGTATGAATTTATGAATTGGTTTTGGGTTCAATTTTTTTTGTAGGTAGGCATGTCAATGATTTTTGAATTGGTTTTGTCAATTTTTTTAGTCAGTATGATTTTTTGAATTAGTTTGGTCATTTTTTTGTAGACATGTAGTATATTTGAATTGGTTTTTTTTTTTTTTTTTTATCATTTTTTTGTTTTTCATATATGTATTCTGAATTGGTTTGTCATTTTTTGTAGGCAATGTGTATGATTTTTGAATTGGTTATCATTTTTTGCAGGCATATATGATTTTTGAATTGGTTGTGGTCATTTTTTGTAGGTATTATGATTTATGAATGGTTTTGTTCATTTTTTTTGTAGGCATGTAATGGGATTTTTGGATTTGGTGTTTAATTTTTTGTAGGCATGTAAATGATTTTTGAAATTGGTTTGGTCCATTTTTTTTTGTTCGGCAATGTAATGAATTTTTTTTTGGATTTGGTTTTGTCCCTTTTTTTGGTAGAGGCATCGTATGATTTTTTAAATTGGTTTGAAGACGTTTTTTTGTTTTGGCGATGTAATGATTTTTTTGAATTTCTTTTTTTTTTTTCAGTTTTTTTTGTAGCATGCATGTAATATTTTTGAATTGGTTTGTCAATTTTTGTAGGCATCATGTATGATTTTTTGAATTGGTTTTTGTCACTTTTTTTGGTGGCATGTATGATTTTTGAATTGTTTTTTTTTATTTTTTTGTCGTATGTATGTTTTTTAAATTGGTTTGTCCTTTTTTTTAGGTAAACAAATGAATGCTTTTTGAATTTAACTGGTTTGTCTTTTTTTTGTAGGCATGTTATGATTTTTGAATTGGTTTGGGTCATTTTTTGTATGGCGATGTATGATTTTTTAAATTGGTTGTCATTTTTTTGTGGCATTTATGATTTATGAATTGGTTTGTCATTTTTAGTATGCACTTGTAAATTTTTGAATTGCTTTTTTCTATTTATGTAGTGCACGTTTTGAGTGAGGTAAATGCTTTTTGTCATTTTTTGTGGGCAAGTATTGTGTTTGATTTGGTTGGTTGTCATTTTTTTTTTCTTAAGGTACGATATTTTTGATTGGTTTGTCATTTTTGTTTACCCGTATGATAATGATTTTGAATTTGGTTTGTTCATTTTTTTGTAAGGCCGTATGATTTTGAATGGTTTTGTCCTTTTGTTTGTAGGTACGTATGATTTTTGAATTGGTTTTTGGGTTCATTTTTTTATTAGTATGCACATATTAATGATTTTTTTGAATTGCTTTTTTCATCCATTTTGCTTCCTTCCGCTTCATTCTCTTTATATGCTTCAACTGCAACTATTTTTTTTTTTTAGGTTAGCAGTTTTAATAAGATGAATGAGATTTTCCTCCAGTGTAACTACTTAGTCTTCTTTCACAAACTCTTTTCCCCACAAATTTAATACATTCCGATTAACTTTAAAATGTTGAAACACTGATCATTATTTTATGAGTCAATTAATTTTTATATTTAATTTGAAAAATATAAACAAAACTATAATATACTAAGTGTGAACTTACAGTGGGAGGTTTCAAAAGAATATTTGAAATATTAAGTCAAGGATGAACTGAAAAATCAAAAAACCACTTCCCGAAATCTGACTCCCGACTCAGCTCACTAAAAAAAATGACTTTGACAAAACCCATTAGAAAGGCGAAGTCTGACTTCGCCCTAACACTTCCGACATCATAACTTTGGCTTGAAAACCTTGCTTTCTTCTTCTTTTAAAAGTCAATAAATATTTTTAAAAAAATCTTTATTTCTTTAGTGACCGAGTATTTGATGTTTTACTTCTAATTACTTAGTGAATCTATAAAGGACAACATCTCATCTGAAAATCCTTTTTTTTTCACATGCACTTTCATATGCACTTTCAGATTATCACTACGCTTAGACGAAAAACTACATTCAGAGCATGAATATTTCCGCTCGCTGGAATGAGTGCGGAGGTGAGTAAGGTAGTTGCTTCTATGGTTGCCTTCATATTTGCATTCAGAGCATTTATACATCTTTGTTTTGCTATGCATGTTCTGTGTATGCATTTTCAAATTTGTATTGGTGTTGCATTCATAACTACACTCTGAACATTTGAATAATTTGGTGTCACTGTGTTTTACAGAATGCTGTTTTAATGCTGATCGCGTAACACACTTAAATTCACAAAGAGAACAAGCAAAAGAAAACCGACCAGCGTGCCTAGCCTCATGATTTTTCATATTTTTCACCGCGCTCAGGACACCTCTTTAAAAACTCACATTGTTCGCGCTACACGTTGGTCAAATTTTTACTTCGGCGCTTACCTTAACACTATAATTACCCCTTATATTCTTGATAACCTAGTAGGTTAGTTGTCTTGATCTTTATTATTTGATGCATACATCTACTCAAAGGGAATGTACTGAGCACAAACTTTCATGCAAACAAATTTTATTTTTTAAACCTTTTCAGTATATAAAGAACTTATGTTAATCTTTAATTTTTAAAGAAACCCCCCAAAAAAAATTTTTTATTTTTTGAACTATAATATTAAAAAAACATCAAACTCCTATCTTTTTTTTCTATTAAAGATTTTTATTGCCACAATAAACGAAAAAATGTGCTAGAATCATCGATATAATATCTCCTGCATCCACATCGCCATTTAAGACTCTTTTGGCTTCAAGAAATGGATAAAAGACATGATCCCTAAATTTTTTTTATAAAAAACAATGGAATGACTCTCGGCTACTCTACATTAGATGCAACAATCATGTCGATTTGAATCACAGCGTATTTTACTATTTATACCATATATAATATAATAAATATACTATATTATATTATTATTATTTAATATTTATATTTATAATTATTATTTATAAATTCAATTTAAATAAATATTCATTATTAATTATTATATTTATATTATCTACTTGCTATATTATATTTATTAACTAATAAATTAATATAAATGTGAATATATATATGCAAAAATTGTTAATGATAATTTTTAAGTAGTATATAGTGGTTATACTGTATAATATATAATTAATAATAGTTTAATTATAATTTTTTTATATACAATATGTTATATACTATAACTATTATTTTACTCTAATTCATTAATTAATTACAGTATAACATAGTATATATATATATAATATATAACTAAACCCATATTTTTCTATAATATATATCATATATATGTACATATACTATATATATATATATTATTATATATATATATAATTGATACCTATCTCGATACCGCGTTCGTGAATCTGAGGCTGAACCACATTAATCATCCTGATCACATTTCTCTCACTGATTGGCGTAGTTAGATAGAAACAATAGAAACTAAGTCCTTCATCTAGAAACTCGACCTTTAAAGATAACCCTTAACCCCAACTTCCATGGTCTGTTTTTGTGTTGTGCCTTGCCTAAATAAGGCACATTGCATTCAAATCGATAGCCGGAAGCATTTGGCGAGTCACAATACCATTATTCAGCTTTATGCGCATATTATCACAGGCCTAATTCTGGAAATGCACATCCTAAAAGCACGAACACGCTGTCCCCTGACGGCCAATTAAGAATGCTTCAGTCTAAAGTTATATTTCACCAGGCACATAGTTGAGGTATTGCCAGTTCGCGTCTATAAAGTACTTCCCAAAAGAGATATTGTAAACTGGCAAAGAAATTTCCTATCTACCTGAGGACACAGCTCACAGCTCTGCTGGCAAGCTATCATCAAATGAGCAGATTTTCTAAGCAGCCAAAAATACATTGAGAAAACAAGCTCTCTCTCCATTGCTGCCTGAAAAAAGGTGCCCCACTATCCACTAATCTTAGAGATGTGTTTCCTCGGTGTGATATCACTGATGTCGGCGGGAGCACCATTGGTTAGGGCTTGTTTATGGATGGTGATGTATCATGCACTGCCAACTTTGTGTAGAAGGTGTTAGAACCAACTTGTAAGTGCTTTGTATGAAGCTTTAGATTAGACAAAGCCGTGGGTGTTGCCTAATGTACAGCTATATCTAAACTTGAAGTTTGAAGAAGGCGAGCGACACAAGTGGGTGTGATAGGAGTTACCAAAGTTATAATGGTTATATTAGTTTTGTAGATTTTGGGTTGTCGTTTAGGTTGTTCTGATTAGGCAGTCGAACAATTTCCCATCTGAACGGTTAATATTGCAGGTCAAAATTATTGTGTGCGTGAATGAAGTGGGGTGATGTGATACGAAAGTGATCCTGGTGGTTTAATCTCAATAATCAACTAATAATCAAAAAAAAAATGTAATTTTGCTTCCCAAATTCTTCTCAATCGACCACAATTTGGTCCTTTTTGTGCATCAATTGTATGCTATTTACTTTAATTAGCTGTATAATATATATACTATAATAATACCTACGTTTAATCATTTATGTACCACAATATACATTATATCTACTCCAATCTTATATATAATCTCAACTCATATATATATTTTCTAATTTTTTACCTTGAGAGCTAAAAGTTTTAAAGCTATTTATTTATATCTTCTCCTTTTATAATCTTCACTTTCATAATTTTTCAAATAATATATTCGTATACTATTAATTCTAGTTCACTAAACCATAAACATAACGCCCAAAAATTACGCTCTAACTTACAGCTATCCAGCAACTAAACAAGAGCTCTATATACATTCTCCACTATTATCTAATCGTACATTCACTTATCATCTAGTTCGCTGAAGATATACACACAACAAGAGAATTCCCTACTTTACCAACATATGACATTTAGACTATATATATATACTATTATTAATATATTACTATATATAATATTTATATTATATCTATATATATATATTATATATAAATATATTATATAATATATATATATAATATATATTATTATTTTATATACTCTAATATTATAATCTACTCATCATTATCACTGAATCTATATTAATAATATTATTTTAATATATAATATATAACGTATATATATTATATTAATAATTATACTATATATATATATATATTATATATATATATTATATATAATATATATATATATATATATATATATATATATATATTTATCTATATACTATATATATATATTATAATATAATATATAGTATATATATATATTATATTAATATAGTATATATATTATATATACTATATAATATAATATATATATATATACTAATATCATAATCTATATATAATCACGAAACACTACACCCCTAACACGATATACATATAAACCCCAC
>JABUQX010049674.1:0-61786 GCA_015478945.1 Trachelipus rathkii | reverse complement strand
GTGCGCTCGTTCGATAATTTGGGTGTTTAGCGTTTTCGCATTTATCATTGAAACGCTTTCGCGCGTTTCGTGCGCCGCTTCATAATATATATATATATATATATATATATATATATATATATATATATATAATATATATATATATATAATAATAATAATAATAATATATATATATATATATATATATATATATATATATATATATATATATATCTTCTTTATATATATATATATATATATATATCTTTATATGCTATATATCAAACCTTAACTATATATATATATATATATATATATATCATTTCGAGATTTATCCATTGGGAATCTTAATTTTATGATTAATAAAAACACCGTAGCTCTGTGAACATGGTTTATTTCTTTAGGCTGACGTTTGTCACATTTGTATTTTTAAACGGCATTGGAACATGGGGAATCCTGCAGCTTTTTTTATGATTTAAAATATTTTTAATTGCATTAGATGGAATATAAGGTTACATAATTTGTGACTTTATCAATCACTTTACTAATATACCAACTGACGAAGCCATTAATATAATAACAGAAAAGATTTTTATTATATATAATTATATATATATTTATATATATATATATATATATATATATATATATATATATATACAATAACAACAACCTTATATATATTATATGTATAACATATATATATATACATATATAATATATAACTATATTATATATATATATAAAAAAAAAAAATATTTATAATATATATATATATATATATATATATATATATATATATATATATATATATATATATATATATATATATATATATATATATATATATATATATATATATATATATATATATATATATATATATATATATATATATATATATATATATATCAAAAAAGAATTTAAAAATTTCCTTAACCTTATGCTTGTAAAGAGATTTTTTTCTTCAATAGTAAATTATATTTGCAAACTAATTCCCTAACCATGGGATCCCCATCAAGCGCCCCTTTAGCCAACACTTATATATTTTGCTTTCACGTTGCCCACTTACTACAAAACCATCACTTTTACAGACGATATACGGATTACACCTTTCGTTTGGTTAACAATAAAAACAATGTCCCTTTTTTTATATTTCCTAAATAACAAACTTCCACATATAAAATTTACGAAAGAGGAGGAATTAAACAATTCTTTATCATTCCAAGATTTATTTTCTACAAAATCATCTACAGGTTTTAATTCAACAAAATATCAAAAAAAAAAAAAAAAACATTTAGAGGATTAGGACTAATTTTTTTTAGCCACATACCATTTATTTATAAAATTAATAGAATAAAAACATTAATTCACAGTTCCTACCACCTTTCTTCAGACTTCGCAACAATACATCAAGATTTTAACTTCCTAACAAAATTTTTCAACAGTAACCTATACCTAGTTAATTTAAAATAAAATTATATTAATAAATTTCTTCTTATCATTTGTTAACATAAAAACTCTGCCGCAACAGTAGAGAAAAAGATTTTATATCTTAAGTTCCCCCTTTTACTATTACATGAGCCATAAGTTAAAAAAAATTAACTAATTTTAACTTTAAAAAGTATTTTTCTCTCGAATTAAAATAAACCTTATATTCACATCTAATAACACAATTAAAAATATTTTATATCATTAAAAATGCTGCCGGATTCCCTACGTTCCAATGTCGTTTACAGATATTGATGTGACAGCTGATCAGCTATTTTCATTGGAAATACATCTATCTCACTAACTCTTTGTTCGTACTTATGAACACTTGGAAGTCTCCCATGCATTAATAATAAAATAACCAATTCAACATACTCAAATATCAGAGAGCACGGAGGTAATATACATCATTCTTTGCTTAATTCAAAGTTTAATATTTTAACACAAACCAACCAACAAACCGATCTACGCTTTTTAGAATCATTCTTTATTAATCTCCTGACCCGTCACTAAACACAGATATGAGTGCCATCAAAACTTTGTCATATAATCACCCGTCACCATTCCGTGTCTAAAATTAGTAACCATTGTTTTAAATCATACATTTATTTATTGATTTATTATATTAAAATTGTTTCAATATTTAACAACATTTTGCATGTATAATTTTATATTTCCTATAGCTTTGAAAATGGGATGATTTTGCCTCCCGAAACGTCAGCCTAAAGAAATAAATAAGTTTTCTTAAAGCCCAGAAAAATAAATGTGGTATCGTGAGCATATTTCGGGAAGCGTAACAAGTTCGTATTTACGCAAAATAGGAAAGTAATGCAATACAAAAAAGAAGTAAGGAACAACTTGACTACAAGTTGGGGTAGTACCCACTACCGGGATGAGAACAGGCCTTGATACCCACTAACAACCTACCCACCAGAAAAAAAGGACGCTCGATAGTAAAGGCTATCTTAAAAGGGTAAAGGTTCTAGTGCCCACAAGAGGCCTGTGTGTTAGTCAGAGCACCCACTGGTGACCACACTCCGAGGAGTGAGAAACTCTGCAGGGTTTATGAACAATAACTACTGCCCAATATTACCCACTAGAGCTGATCGGGAAATAGCTGAATGGCATTAGATAGTAACCACTATCTTAAGATTGTACAGGTCCTAATACCCATTAGAAGCCTGTGTTTCAGTCATAGTACTCACTAGAGGCTATACTCCGAAGAGAGGGAATCCATTTAACGTTTATGAGAAATAACTACTGTTCAATAGACAGAAACTAGTACCCAATAGATATCCGTTAAAGTTGGCTGAAAAGTTAAACTTTTCTAGTGTAATTAGCCTACAGTGGCCAGTGAGAAAGATTAGAGATCCACTCTAGCTGTTTTAATCAAATTCTTGTGATTAAGATATTCCGTAAAGAAGATTTAAAAAAGTTCTTAATAACAAAAAATTATGATCTAAATAATATTCACAATGCTTATAAAAAATAAAAGTACCATAATAAATTAAAATAATAATTACTTTACGAAAAATAAAGGGTAACTAAATCATTTCTAATGTTGCATATATTTGCATAATAATAAAGTAAAAATTTGTCAAATAACAGTAATCATAAAATTTTATTATCTGCTTTAAACGTTTTTTTAATAAAATAATGTCCTAATAAATAATTAAAATAACCAGCAAATTTATTGTTAAGGTTAATGCGAAAAACTTAATAATTAACACAAATAACTAATAAATAAAAAAAATAATAATAATTCAAAATGCAAGAAAATGTAATGAAATGAATAATAGAATGTTTCACCTTTATGTGTTCATAAGGATAACGAAGAAAATAATGACAAATACCATCAATTAAAAGAAGTAGCCTGACTATGCAATATTCACAAGTAAAAATTTCTTATATAATAATAAATAAGTAATTAAATAATTAATTGCATGTAGAAACTTAAATAAAAAGCTTAATTAGCAATATTTCTGAGTTTTCGTAATATTAAAAAAAAGTGTAGGTGTAAATCTTCAAATAGAGAACTAAAACAAGCGATAATTTTTGAGTTCAAAAAGTTTGAAATATCGATTTAAAGAGTAAATTAATGTTAAACGTAATAAATTAATATTTTTTATGAAATGTAATTATTAAAAATAAAAAATAAAAAAAAAATTAATAAAATACTCAGTGATATTAAATATAATATCAGAAAAGGAAAAACATTAAATACTACAGTTAACCATAAAATAAGTTTAAGAATAAAGAAAAATTATTAAATCTATGACTAACGTAATTAAGTATAAATTTGAAGTGTAAAAATAAACGAAACCAGTTTTAAACGAACTTATGGAACGTTTCATATAATAAAAGTTATTAAATTTAATATTTAAATATATATAAAAGTAAGTTAAATCAAAAATGTATTTGAATTTTGTTGGAATAGGAGAAATAAGGGCAAAATTATAGTAGAAAAGCAAAATGTTTCAAAGGGAGACTCAGATAATCTATTCACAGTGTAAATATATCCAGTAGGTCAATAAGATAGGATTTTTGTCGGACAATTTTTCTGATATGCCCTTTTAGAATGGACGACTTCGAGAGTAGACTTTACTGTTTTTGGAGCTCTTCAAGTTTACCATAAGATAATGGTGATTTATCCTGTCGGACAATTTTTTCTGATATGCGCCTTTTATCAAAAGAAAATGGATACAGGTACACAACTAAATTCAATATCTCAACCGACTTAGCAAGGAACGTGTGCACTCTTTCCTATGTCAATGAAAAATCTGAATAAATGTAATGTTGCACTACAGCACTAGAGAAAAATTCGTACGTTCATGATTTTTGGGAATATGAGTATAAGAACATTGCATATCGTAGCGTACTTGTAATGTCCAAATTTTATAAAACGGTAAGGAATGAACCTATAATTTTTTTAAATTATAATTGTTTGAAGTAATAGGCATACTTTTTTTTATCATTTTGCATTCTATTTTACATGACTGATTAAATTTGAAGTAGTCTATATCTTCTATTCTTACATTAATTTTAATAGCTTTGTTATATATAGAATTTACCTTGTATATAAATTGGATAATCTACTTAGTATATAATAATAACATAAAAGCTTAGTAGCTTAAACTATTTGGTTAAATTTATAATTTAATTATTATACTTATATATTATATAGGATAAAATGGAATGGATATAGAGTGGGAGAGACAGAGTGAGGAGAGAAATTATAGAGGGCAAATAATAGAGAGAAGAGATGATGAATTCAAGCAATCTTTGAGACAATAAATATTGCATTTATATTAATTCTTCATGTAATTTGTATAAAGAGTTGACTTGATTATTGTAATAAATTATAATAAGAATAAACTATACTTGGCACGAGACGCGAGAGCTAGAAACACTCTAAACACAAATGATCGCGTAGAGTTATTGTAGAGACTCCTATTTCACCGAATGCAATCCCTTATCGTTGATTGTGAATACGAGGACCCATTATCATTTGGAGTGTATGATTCTTAGCTTTGCTCATCTTTACTTGATGTATTGCCATTATGCACAATATATCATTTTCACACATCTATAGCGTATGCGAGGTATCAAATTTGTATCGTACTTTGGCCAACACACCAATAAAATAGATATATCGAGTATCGCGAGAGTGTGTCTTAGCGAGATATCATATGACTCCGGATATACACATATTGATCTGATTTGGCAAACGGTTCGTCCCATAAATATACAAACTCATGTCAGTTCGAGGATACACCTAGCCTATTTATAGAGTGATAATTGTAGTCACAGAGAGGTGTGGCAAAATGAATATACAGACGTATAGTCTTATTACTATCACCACACAACACATATATATTAACCTAATTTTTATAATATTCAAAGTATATATATATAACACTTATTTACTCAGTTATGCTTACACTAACTAATCTAATAAATCTATCCTATATACCTGAAGTGACTAGTTACCTATCACTCTAAATACCATGAAAAGCTTAATCACTGCTTTTCATTACTACTATTACATATCTATAACACACCTTGTACCAAATCTTTACTACCAATACCATCTCAAACTCTCATTATCAATATTACGTCATATATACATCCACAAATAACAATAAATCAATATTATTCACTGATAGAAATAAAGAAGTATGAAGTATGCAACCCCTAGTATATATATATCACATTTATATCTATACCATTTTCCGTCATTCCTATAGAAACCATCCCTTGCACACTATATAATAGTACTCTAACTCATCTTAATGTTTTTTCATCACAATTTATCAAACATTCATTAATATACAAATTGAGAGATACCAAGGAGACAACATCATACTTTATAAGCTTTACAAGCGTCAAACTTACTGGTATAACTCAGGTAACAGATAATACGCTCATTTATCAATTTGAACTACCAGAAAAGACTACTCTAGGTTTACAAATTGGGCAGCATATTTTGATCAAAGGTATTTTAGATAATAAAGTAATTCTTAAACCATATACTCCTATTAATTATATAAATAGTACTGGAATGTTCGATTTAATGATTAAACTTTATCCCAAAGGGAAAATGAGTACCATCATTTCCGAGTTGAGCGTTGGAGACAAAATTGATATAAGAGGACCATATGGCTCCTTTAAGTATCAAACCAATTCCTTTAAAAGACTGGTTTTATTAGCTGCTGGTACTGGAATAGCTCCAATGTTTCAAATTATACAACATATTCTTAAAAATGAAGAAGACGTGACAAGATTACATCTTTTGTATTCATCAAAATCATTTAAAGATATTTTGCTGAGAGAAGAGCTTTATGAACTTCAGTCATATTGGAATTTCACGATGTTCCATTATCTTAGTGAAGAAAAGATAGCAAGAATAAAAATACTCCGAAAATGTAGTGTTAAGAAGGTTGATGAAACAGGATGTAAAAAAAGAACTAATGAAAATATTTCCCAAAGAAACACTAGTCTTAATTAGTGGAACAAAATCTTTTGATAAAGATATGGTTAATGCAGCTCTCGATGTACTTGACAGCGATGAAAATATTCATAGATTTTAAAGTACAGAATTTACTTTCTATAGAGCTAGCAAATAATTAGGGTTGGTATAAATCATTTTTCAGACATTAAAGAGAAACAGTTCAAATTAAAATGTGACGACGCCAAAGAACTTCATTGTGCTTTCCTTCCATATCCTCAAGAGTCTTTCAAAAGAAACACATTCCTTATAATGTAGATTGTAAGCTTTGTTATTAATTTTGTTAAATTTTATAAATACTTAATTTCAATTTTAAAGTACAATTTGTACAACAAATTATTTACAAGTAGTCAATAAGTTGCCAAAAATATATTTAGTGTTATTTAAATTTTATTTTTTAATGTTATTTTCTTTATAAAATTTTAATTAATGCTTTAATTGCATTGCCATGTGTTTTATTTTTGTGTATAAATAAAAGTGAAAGTAATTGCTGGTATTTTTGTACCATCTTAATACGATGTTACCATATGGGTAAAGAAAACTCTTAACTTGCGTCTTTTTTTTAAAATAAAATGTTTTATTTTCTATTAAAATATTGTAAAATTTTTGCATTCAAATATGAAATTATATAATTATCTATACATAAATATATTCAATAAAATTAAATACAACTTTTGCAACCCGACATTTCAAGTTAAGGCATTACTTTCCTCAGTCTCTTTATGAAGACCTGTTTCCTCTGCTTCAAAATCTTCTTTTTCCTCTTCAAGGAGGAGGTCTAACTCTTCGACTGGAAGTCTTATTCTTATTCCCTTTTCAGTCATCATTCTTAATATTTCATCCATTTTCTCCGGAAGAAGGCTGATGCAATCTAAGTAGAGACACTGAAATAGTTTAAAAATTATTTTGAATTAGTATAGTAGGCCTAGGTCATAAGTTTAAATATGGGTGACAATACTAATATGTGCAACATGATTCATACGAAGATTGAATTAATTTTACTTCTATAATTAATAAGTGTATTACGATTTAATTTATGGTGGGGCGATATCAGAATTTTTAACAATACCAGTATTTTTAAATTTAGCAATAACCACCTTAAATATTGATTAAACAATGATTAATAATCGGGTTAGTAAACTGCTATCAATCAGTAAAGTATAGTTGTTGAAAATAGGGCTCCATCCTATACACTAATAATAATGTAACTTTGTATCTATATACTGATATTTAGACTTCCATAAAGCAGTCTCCCCAGAGTTTGAGGGGGAAAAAACTCCGACGCCGGACTCCCACTCCTAAAATTTCAAACTTCCTTTCTGTAGTTTGGAAATATAATGAAAAAATAATTCAATCCTTCCATAATAAACAAACTCTTGGTTTATATTAAATTTATTAGTTTAACTGGTAAAAAAAGTAAAGTGATCCAAATAAGATTCATCAAATTTGGGGAAAACTACTTCCATATCTAAATCGGCATCAAAGTTCGATACGTGTCCGGTGTCCCCATACACGGAGATCCAGTGTTCAGGTGAAAGAAAGTGGGGAAATATAGGGAGATATTTACAGACTTACCAATGACGTTGTGTTGGTTAAATTGGTAGTTGTGGACTTGAGATTGAAGTCTGATAAAATACAGAAGAGAGTGAAAAACTATTATAGAGTAGTCTATAAAGAAACTCAGGAGAAAAAAAAAGCATTTATGTGGTAAAGTTAAATGGGAAGATGAGGAAATAGATGTCAAATTCCAGAACGTAACTGAAAACGTTGGGAGTGAGGTGGAGTGGAGGAACGAGGAAGAAACTTTACTATGTGGTGGAATGAGAAAATCAGTAAGAGTAAAACAACCAAAGTGAGATAACTGTTGAAGATGTGAACGGTGCAAGCATGAAAGGAATATGTTCAAACTTGAAAGGGGAAAGGAAGAGAAAATGTGACTGAAAATAGGAAAATTCTGAGTAGAAATGTATAAAAAAAAACAGAAGTGGGGAGTATTTATGATAATAAAGGGGGATAATTGTAAAGTCCATAAGATATAAATAAAAAGAAATCCTGAATATAGACGTGGAGGATCACGAATAAGTTCACAGAATAATAATTAGGGAGGAAGCTGAAAGGGATTTTACAATATGAGAAAAATATGAAGCATTAATTAAGTAAAAATGGGAAGACATCAGGGAAGGACGGAATACTAATAGAATATATCGAAGAGGATGGAGAAACTGTAGTGTGCAGTACGCAAATATCTAAATGTACACTGGTGGAGGGGAAGGTTCCAGAAATATGAGGTATAACTACTACACTTCCAAAATATAACAAAAAAATAAAGTTTTACTAGAAAAATTCCAAAATAATGTTTTTAACATCTGACAAAAATATATGAAAA
This sequence comes from Trachelipus rathkii, assembly GCA_015478945.1. NCBI lineage: Eukaryota > Metazoa > Arthropoda > Malacostraca > Isopoda > Trachelipodidae > Trachelipus > Trachelipus rathkii. The sequence continues at coordinate 52,922 of JABUQX010049674.1, read as the reverse complement.
TCTTAGAAAAGATCGAAAGCAGTAAGAGCCATTGCTTCGTGAGCAACAGCATGAATACAGAGGGAACAGAAGAAAATGTACCTTCTGATTGTCTTAAGAATAGCAGTAGAAGATGTGGGAATATGAGAGGAAAGCAATTGTTGTTTTTAAAGACTTGCAGAAGTCCTTTGATTCAGTCCCACAAGAAAGATTATGGGATAGCCTAAGTCGGGATTACAAAGTAAACTGGAAGTTAAGGACAACTCTCAGGAGCACATATGAAATCTAAAAATGTCACGTTAGTGCAGGGTATGAAAATATTTATAAAGATTTAATGTATACAGAAAGTTGAGCAAGATAAGAGTATTTTCACCAACTTTGTTTATGGTATAATTGGTCTGAATACGCCAATAAAGAAGGTAGGACTGAAATGTGGGATTTTGATGGAGACATTGAGATGGTTTGGTTATATGGAAAGAATGGATGATAGTCGGTTGGTTAAGCAGATGTATAGTGGTGAGTGTGCTGGGAGACCAAATAAAAGTGGATTGAGTCAGTAAAGGAATGCATGAAGGAGAGGAATGTGAGTTTGGCAGAGGCGAGAAGAAAGGTGCATAACAGGAGTGAATGGCTGGGGTTTTGTGAGGGGGTATGGTTGTGGACTTTGCCCAGGAGATGAACCCCACACTGACAAGATACCACAGTGTGGGCCGTCGCGGTCTCATGAAGCCTCAGGGTGGATTTTTCTGATTGCGACGAGTTCTAACTGGGGGTATAAAGGGTACGGGAAGAAGGGGATGGGCTTTCTTTTCGACTTGTGTCATGTTCTTTTACTACTTTTCTGTTTCGGTGTATGCTACAAACCTCACCCCCAATCTTGGGATAGGAGGAAGATATAATAATAATAATAATAACAACAATAATAATTTTGATAAGTGAGTTGTGGTACAGAGCTATGGTAGACTTTGTGTGTGAGTACTAGAATTCTAATGGTTAAATTTAAGTTTGAAAAGGTCAAGGTATGTGTGGTTGTGACGTATGGTCCATCTGAGGGAAATGTTGAAGAGATAATCTGGGATAATCTGAATGATGTTTAGGATGGGGTGAGTAGGAGCTTCAGATTGATTGTGTTGGGGGACCTGAATGGTTGGATAGGTGATCAAAAAAGGGATGGTATAACAGGTGGTTTTGGGGTGTCGAGAGAAAATGAGAATGGTAGGAAGGTGATTGATTTCTGTGAGGAGAGAGGTATGTGTGCCAGTAGTACTTTCTTTAAACACAAGAGTATCCATAAGTATACTAGAGTTGGATTGTGGTTGAGATGGTATCGAAGTGAAAAGTATGATTGATTTTGTGTTGGTGAAGATGTTGAAGTATTTGTTGGATGTTAAATCAGTGAGGGGATTAGGAATGGGATTATCGGATAATTATGTTGTTCTATGTAAAATTAAGTTATTGGGGGCTTGGATGTAGAGGAAGGTGATACGGAAGGAAGTGGGTAGAATTAAGGGTGAGAAGTTAAGTGAACAAGGTAATAAGGATAAGTATACAAGAGCGCTCGCAAGTAAATCAGTTGAATGTGAACAAGCTGAAACTGAACAAATCTGAGAGCAAATGAAGGAAGCAATTGTTAGTAGTGCAAAGGAAGTATGTGGATGTGCTAAAGTAGGAAGTAAGAATGTTGTTAACAGTGAGTGGTGGAATGAAGAAGTGATGCAAGCGGTTAAAAGTAAAAAAGAAGCGTGGTTTTAATGTGCTAAAAGCCAATGATGAAGTTTCAAAAAAGATGTTTGGAATTATATAAGGAGGAAAAAGAAATACTAAAGGTGCATACGTAGGAGAAAATTAAATGAACAGTTTGGAAGAAGGATGAATGGGGACTTACGAGGGAATAGGAAGCTCTTCTGGAAGGAAGCGCGAAAGGTTAATAATGAGAGTAAGGGGAACCTGTTTAGAGTAATGAATAGGGATGGATTTCTTTTGTAACTGATGAAATGGATGTGAGGGGAGTATGGAAAGAACACTTCAATAATAATGAAGAGTTGTGAAGAGGTGATAGTGAATGTGTGGGTTTGATGGTGCAAGAAGGAATAGGTATTTTGGGAGATGAGTAGTAAGGAGGAGGTAATGGGTAGAGTGAAAGTTGAAGAATGGTAAATCTGCAGGTATAGATGAAATTTCTGGTGAAATGATCAAGAACGGAGGCGAGATGGTGAGTGATTAGATCTGGAAGTTATGTAATAAAGAGTTTATGGAGGTATAGTTCCGAGGTTTGGAGGAGAGCAGTAATAGTACCCATATATAAGGGTAGGTGGGATAAGGTAACAGTAGGTATAGGGAATTTAGTTTAACCAAGTGTTATGGAAGATATATGCTGGTATTTTGGTCAAAAGAGTGCGTCGAGTGACTGAAAGACTGATTAGTGAAGAACAAGGTGAGTTTAGGAGTGGTAGAGGATGTGTGGATCAAATCTTTACATTGAAATAAATGATTGAGAAAATGAGGGAGAAGAATAAATTGTATTTAGGTTTTATGGATTTGCAACAGGCGTATGATAGGATTAAGGGAAGCTCTATGGCAGGTGTTAGTGATATATGGTGTTGGTGGTAGGCTTCTGAATTGAATCAAAAATATGCATGACGATATTGAAGCGTGTGTAAGAATAAATGGTGTCAATAGTGATTACTTTAATATTAATAGCGGAGTGAGGGAGGGATGTGTTATGTTTCCCTGGTAATTCAATTTGTATGTGGATGGGGTTATGAAAGAATTAGAGATGGGAGTGGCAGGAAATGGTGTTAGAATGATGGAGGTGAGTGGAGTGTGCCCTACCTATTATATGCGGATGATTTGGTTTTGTCTGGTGAATCTGAAGAGAGTTTGAGAGGATTGGTAGAGGGATTTGGCAGTGTGTGTAAAAGGGGGGGTTGAAAGTAAACGTAGATAAGAGTAAGATTATGGTTGTGAGTGAGGAGAGTCCTCGGTGTGAAGTTATGTTAGATGGTGAGCAGCTAGAACAAGTGTCTGAGTTTAAATATTTAGGATATATGCTGGATGAAAAGGGAACGGATGATGCAGAGTGTAGCAGGAAAGTTGTGAACGGCAGGAAGGTGGCTGGTGCAATTAAATCGTTGGTGGATGTAAAGGGACTAAGTCTTGAGTGCGCTAGGGTCTTACATGAGGGTATGTTGTTACCTGTGTTAATGTATAGTAGTGAGACTACGGTCTGGAATAAGAGGCATAGATCTAAAGTTCAATGTGTTCAAATGGACAATCTTAGGGGCATGCTAGGTGTGAGAAGAATTGATAAATTGGAACACGTGTCCGAGTTTAAATATTTAGGGTATGTGTTGGATGAGAAGGGAACGGATGATGCAGAGTGTAGTAGGAAAGTTGTGAATGGAGGAAGGTTGCTGGTGCAATTAAATCGTTGGTGAAATTTAAGGGACTAAGTCTTGAGTGCGCTAGGGGTCTTGCATGAGGGTATGTTGTTACCTGTGTTATTGTATAGTAGTGAGACTATGGTCTGAAATAAGAAGTATAGATCTAAAGTTCAATGTGTTCAGATGGACAAACTTAGGGGCGTGCTAGGTGTGAGAAGAATTGATAAAATGAGGAATGAACGTATTAGAGAGTTGTGTGGTGTGAAGAAAGGGGTAAACGAGAGAATAAATGAAGGTATGTTGAGATGGTTTGGTCATGTGGAAAGGATGAATGATAGTCGGTTGGTTAAGCGGATGTATAGTGGCGAGTGTGTTGGGAGCCGACCGGCTGGGAGACCGAGAAAGAAAAGTGGATTGAGTCAGTAAACGAGTATCTGAAGGAGAGAAATGGCAGAGGCGAGAATAAGGTGCATAATAGGAGAGAATGGCGGGGTTTTGTGAGGGTATGGATGTCACCCGGGCCAAGGGATGAACCCTTACATTGACGATTTACCATAGTGGGGGTCCGTCGCGGTCCCGTGAAGCTCTAGGGTGGATTTTCTGATTGCGACGAGTTCTTACTAATTAATGGCTGGGCTTTCTTTTCGACTTTTGTCATATTCTTCTACTGCTTTTCTTTTCCGATGCTTGTCACGCACCTTACTCCTAGTCTTGGGAATAAAAAGAGGAAGATGAAGAAAAAGAAAAAGAAGAATATATATATATATATATATATATATATATATATCTAGGTGGATTTTATATTTATATATATATATAAAAAAAAATATAGAAATATATATATATATATATATATATATATATATATATATATATATATATATATATATATATATATATATATATATATATATATATATATATATATATATATATATATGATACTCTCTAGGGTGGATTTTCTGTCTGTGACGAGCTCTCACTAATTAATGGTACAGAGGGGGCGGTAAGGCTGAGGCTTTCTTTTCGACGTTTGTCATGTTCTCCTACTGCTTTTCTTTTCCGATGCTTGTACAGCACCTTACCCCCAATCTTGGGGCAAAAGAGGAAGGTGAAGAAAGAAAGAAGAAAGATATATATATATATATATATATATATATATATATATATATATATATATATATATATATATATATATATATATATATATATAACTATATATATATATATATATATATATATAACTATATATACTAGTTTCAAAAAGTGCGCCTCCCTTGTTAACATAATTCATCAACAGGTTATGAAGAAAAGTATAAAATGGATAGTACAGAAATAAAAAATTTGAGTAAAGAATAGTTATGCGACACACCTTAGCAAAGGGCAACTGGAGTAGGCGAGGTTCACGGTCTTTCCCGCTTCATTACAGAGACCAACCTCAAATAGATACGCCATAAAAGTGGACAATTCTTGCCCTCAATAGATGTCACTGCTGATTCAAGAAGACCCTTCAGTTGGTGGCCAGCACTTATGTCCCCTAATTATAATAATACATTTTCAATTATATTATATTATATTATATATATATATATATATATATATATATATATATATATATATATATATATATATATATATATATATATATATATATATATATATATATATATATATATATATATATATATCTCTATATATAAAATTTCTCACATCTTATATCCTCTGTGTCTTTAGAAGTCGACTAAGGGGCGGTGGTGTAATTGGGTTGGCTGCCCACTACCACCTATCTATTGCATGCTGGTGCATGCCTCGGAGATGGTCGTGATCGCCGTAAACGACCTTCAATTTTCGGCGAAATTGTATGAATCGTATGGGTACATGGAATGTCAGAAGAATAAATGTTGAGGAGAAGAGGAGAGAGGTGATGGATGTATTTAGAAAGGGCAAATTTGATTTGCTCGCTGTGACTGAAACAAAGATGAAAGGAAAAGGTGAAATTAAGTGGTGTGGTGTGAAATGTGTGCGTGCTGGAGTGGAGAATGAGAGAGGAGAGAAGGGGTTGCAATTTTGATGAGTGACCTGTGGTACAAGGTAGACTTTGTGTGTGTGAGTCCTAGAATTCCTAATGGTTAAATTTAAGGACGAAAAGGTCAAGGTACGTGTGGTTGTGACGTATGGTCCATCTGATGGAAACGTTGAAGAGAGTACGTTTTTGGATAATCTGAATGATGTTCCTGGATGGGTGAGTAGGAGCTTCAGATTGATAGTGTTGGGAGCTAAATGGTTGGATAGGTGATCAAAAAGGGATGGTATAACTGGTCCATGGTAGGAAGGTGATTGATTTCTGTGAAGAGAGAGGTATGTGTGTAAGTAATACTTTCTTTAAACACAGAGTATCCATAAGTATACTAGAGTTGGTGTAGGTAGAGATGGTATCGAAGTGAAAAGTATGATTGATTTTGTGTTGGTGAAGAAGAGATGTTGAAGTATGTGTTGGATGTTAAATCAGTGAGGGTTTAGGAATGGGGGTTATCGGATCATTATGTTGTTCTATGTAAAATCAAGTTAGTTAAGTTAGTGAAGGCTTGGATGGAGAGGAAGGTGACACGGGGAGAGGAAGTAGGTAAAATTAAGGTGAGAAGTTAAGTGAGCAAGACAATAAGGATAAGTATGTAAGAGCGCTCGCTAGTAAATCGGTTGAATGTGAACAAGTTGATACTGAACAAATCTGGGGGCAAATGAAGGAAGCAATTGTTAGTAGTGCAAAGGAAGTGTGTGGATGTGCTAAAGTAGGAAGTAAGAATGTTAACAGCGAATGGTGGAATGAAGAGGTGATGTAAGAGGTTAATTTAAAAAAGCGTGGTTGAATATGCTAAAAGCCAATAATGAGTTTCAAAAGAAAGTGCTTGGAATTATATAAGGAAAAAGAAATACTAAAAGGTGCATACGTAGGAGAAAACAGAGGTAAATGAACAGTTTGGAAGGAGGATGAATGAGAGACACACAAGGGAATAGGAAGCTCTTCTGGAAGGAAGCAGCGATAGGTTAAGAATGAGAATAAAGGGAATCTGCTTAGAATAATGAATAGGGATGGTGCTTTTGTAACTGATGAAATGGATGTGAGGGGAGTGTGGAAAGAACACTTCAAAATCTACAATATTAACAGTAATGATGAGGTGTTGGTGAATGTATGTGGTTTTATGGTGCCAGAAGGAATAGGTATTTTGGGGATGAGGTTATAAGTAAGAGGAGGTAATGGGTAGGGTGGGAAAGTTGAAAGAATGGTAAATCTGCAGGTATAGGTAATTACTAGTGAAATGATCAGAGCGGAGGCGAGATGGTGATTGATTGGATTTGGAAGTTGTGTAATAAGCGTTTATGGGGTATAGTTCCAAGGGATTGGAGGAGAGCGGTAATAGTACCCTTAATATAAGGGTAAGGAGAAAAGGGGAACTGTAGAAATTATAGGGAATAAGTTTATTGGTGTTGTAGGGAAGATATATGACTGGTATTTTGGTCGAAAGAGTGCGTCGAGTGACTGAGGGACTGATTGGTGAAGAACAAGGTGCGTTTAGGAGTGGTAGGGGATGTGGATCAAATCTTTACATTGAAACAAATGATTGAGAAAATGAGGAAGAAGAATAAAATTATATTTAGGTTTTATGGATTTACAACAGGCGTATGATAGAGTTAATAAGGGAAGCTTTATGGCAGATATTAGTGATATATGGTGTTGGTGGTAGGCTTGAATGGAATCAAAAGTATGTATGACGATAGTGAAGCATGTGTAAGAATAAATGGTGTCAATAAATGGTGTTATGTCTCCTTGGTTATTCAATTTGTATATGGATGGGGTTATGAAAGAATTCGAGGTAGGCATGAAATGGTGTTAGAATGATGGAGAATGGAGATGAGTGGAGGGTCCCTACCTATTATATGAGGATTTGGTTCTGTGTGAATCTGAGAGAGAGGTTTGAGAGGATTGGTAGAAGATTTGGCAGGGTATGTAAGAGGAGGGGTTTGTAAATGTGGATAAGAGTAAGGTTATGGTTGTGAGTGAGGACAGTCCTCAGTGTGAAGTTATGTTAGATGGTGAGCAGCTGGATCAAGTGTCTGAGTTTAAATATTTAGGGTATGTGTTGGATGAGAAGAGGAACGGATGATGCAGAGTGTAGTAGGAAAGTTGTGAATGGCAGGAAGGTTGCTGGATTGCAATTAAATCGTTGGTGAATGTAAAGGGGGTATGTTGTACCTGTGTTTATTGTATGGTAGTGAATATGGTCTGGAATAAGAAATATAGATCTAAAGTTTCAATGTGTTCCAGATGGACAATCTTAGGGGCATGCTAGGTGTGAGAAGAATTAATAAAATGAGGAATGAACGTATTAGAGAGTTGTGTGGTGTGAAGAAAAGGGGTAAATGAGAGAATAAATGAAAGAGTATGTTGAAATGGTTTGGTCACGTGGAAAGGATGAATGATAGTCGGTTGGTTAAACGGATGTATAGTGGAAAGTGTGTTGGGAACGACCGGCTGGGAGCCCGAAGAGAAAGTGGATTGAGTCGGTGAACGAATGTCTGGAAGGAAGAGAAATGTGAGTTTGGCAGAGGCGAGAATAAAGGTGCAGTAGGAGAGAATGGCGGGGTTTTGGTATGGGGGGCATGGTTGGCCCACCTAGGGGATGAACCCTTACATTGACGAGTTACCATAGTGAGGGTCCGTCACTTGGTCCCATGAAGCTTTAGGGTGGATTTTCTGTCTGTGACGAGCTTCACTAATTAATTGTACAGAGGGGCAGTAAGGCTGGGCTTTCTATTCGACATTTGTCATACTCTTCTACTGCTTTTCTTGTAGTGCTCCTTACTCCCAATCTTGGGAAAATAAGGTTAGGTAATGAAGAAAGAGATATATATATATACTATATATATATATATATATATACTCTTATAATATATATATATATATATATATATATATATATATATATATATATATATATATATATATATATATATATATATATATATATATATAATAATAATAATAATAATAATAATAAATAGTAATGATGATGATACTTTACTTGCTTATGAAATCATAAGAAATTTTTAGGATTTCATAAGCAATATTTTATTAAAGGCATTACTATTTATTATAACTGTTGACGTCTCAAGTCTTTATAAAGTTTATATATATATATATATATATATATATATATATATATATATATATATATATATATATATATATATATATATATATATATATATATATATATATATATATATATATATATATATAAACTACCTTTAACGTGCTTTATCCCTTTTCAGGGTAACACAGAGGGGACTGGGAAATCGGGCTTTGGGCAGGCTAATATCCCAAGCCAGCGCCATCAACTTGAGTTCTGAGTCCGAGTTTTAATTCTCGCTAGGTAGATAAAACTGCAACTGCTACGCGGAGAATTGAACCAGCGTCTTCTCGTATGAGAGTCGGCGAGTTAACCTCCTGCATATATATATATATATATATATATATATATATATATATATATATATATTATATATATATATATATATTTATATATATATATATATATATATATATATATATATATATATATATATATATATATATATATATATATATATTTGTTGATGCATAACTAATACATATATATAGATATATATATATATATATATATATATATATATATTATATATATATATATATATATATATATATATATATATATATATATATATATATAATATATATATATATATATATATATATATTAGGGATGTGCCGAATAATGAAAAAGCCGAATACCGAATATTCGGCTAAAAGTATTCGGCCGAATACCGAATATTCGGCCGAATAATCCCTTCGCTATTCGGCCGAATAGTTATTTCAAAGTTCGGTCATCCATTTAGGGAAAAATAAAGAAAACTTACACTGGTCAACAAAAAAAGGTGAAATTTTTCTTGGATGGACTTTTGTAGCAGATATATAGTAATTCAGGAGGTGCTGATTCCATATATATTCTCGGATTTGCTGTATCACATCCCGTTTTCGTGCAATCATGGATCCCTATTTTTGCATATTCCCTAGGAATGACAAAATTCATGTGCGCACTACGTAGGCTGTATAGACGTTACCTTCCGCATATATCTACAGTAGCAGCAAGTTTACTGCGGTCGATATTCGGAAGCATGTGGTAACTTTAGTACGTCTACATGTATGGATGCCAATGACCTGGATGATGTCTATCATCCATCTGAAATACAGTCGGATGGTCCGTCATTGTTCACCCAGGGTGAACTGAACGATCTTGTATGAGAGTTGTATTTGCCGAAATTGTCCTGAGCTGTTGGCTTCGAGGTTGCATGAAAAATGACTACTGGACCATGGCACAAGAGTAACATTTTATCGTAACAGAGAAGCAGAGCTGCGGAGGATCTTCCAGTCAGATGGTAACCTTGTATATTGCAGTGAAGTTGCAGGCCTACTACTCGCTATGGGACTCCCAGCATACGATGCAGGTGAGTGGCGACTGTTTATTGACACTTCCAAGAGTAGTTTAAAGTGTGTGTTGTTACACAACGGCAACAGGTATGCTTCGGTTCCAGTAGGGTACTCGGTACGGATGAGAGAGGAGTATGCAAAATCAAGACAGTTTGGAGAGGCTACAATATCTGGTACATGGATGGTAAATATGCGTCGACCTCAAAATGGTAAACATTTTGCTCAGTCATCAAGCAGGTTTCACCAAATATACCTGCTTCCTGTGCTATTGGGACAGCCGGGCGGCAAAGGATCACTGGACCAAAAGAGAATGGCCACCGTGGGAAACCTTGACGCCAGGTGACAGGAACATCGTACGTGAACCACTTGTACAGAGAGAAAACATCATCTTACCTCCACTACACATAAACTTGGTTTGATGAAACAATTTGTGAAGGCCCTGGACCATGATGGTGAATGCTTCCGCTATATATGCTCAACGTTTCCTGGTCTGAGTGACGAGAAGAAAAAAGCTGGGATATTTGATGGCCCACAAATACGGACACTCCTCCGTGATGCTGCCTTTGCTACAACAATGACTGTGTTAGAGGCAGGAGCGTGGATTTCTTTTTCAGATGTAGCACAGAATTTTCTGGGGAACAGGAAAGCCGAGAACCACTAACAATGTACAGGAACTGCTAGAGTTTTCATTCTCATGGATGTAGAATGAGTATAAAGTTGCACTACTTACATTCTCACCTAAGAAAATTTCCGGATAACCTAGGCGATGTTAGTAATGAGCAGGGTGAACGCTTCCATCAAGATCTAAAGTTCATGGAAGGACGTTACCAGGACAAGTGGGATATCAATATGATGGCCGACTATTGTTGGAGCTTGATGAGGGATATTTCAGACGCTATGCACAGTAGATCGTCTACGAAGAGAAAGATACTACCATCGTAGGTATGTTTACATTAACTAAACCTATTTCTTCTATTACATTCATTGTTGTCCCATATTACTCTTTATTCATAGTTGTATTATATGTTTAACATATATCTATCAAAGACTTGTATCATATCATTGCGATTTGTTTCTCTCCCTTCATATATATATATATATTAGGGTAGGTCGATTTTACCTTTTTTTTATATGATTTCGGTGCGTATAGTTGCGGTAGTTGTAACTACCTTAGAAATGAAGTACCACCAATTCTTAGGCCTTTTCCATGAAACAGTGCTTGCGGATTTGGGATTGAATGTATCACTATGCTGACGCTCATTTTGTAAGCCGGTTGTCGCGAATCAAGCAACCTTATACAGCGTTATATCATATATTATATATTATATTATATGTTATATATTATATATTTTATATATATAATATATATAATATATTATATATATTTTATATATATATATATATATATATATATATATATATATATATATATATATATATATATATATATATATATATATATATATATATATATATATATATATATATATATATATATATATATATATATATATAATTTTATACATATATTCATATATTTGTTTTAATTTCAGCTATATTAGATAAATATAGTGGGACCCCAAGTGAATTATTAATGTGTGAACCTAGTACGTATAGATAAATCATTAAGTATTATTATCATTTTATGTATTCAAACCTGACTTTATAAGTAAAATTTACCAAATTTGCAATGACGTAAAATCTATATGGAGAAATGTAAATCCAAGGCTTCCTCTTCTGACAGACAAGTCTCTCTTTCAAAAAGTTAAAGATCTTTTAACTTTAGTGAAGGACATTAACCGCAAACATGGGAAAGTCACTGCAAAAAGAATCTCGATTCAAAATTAGATAGACTTTTTGATATCTCTGCTTGCACTTGTCCTTCGGACGTTAAGCCCTGCTATGATAGGATGGTGAACTGCAAGATTGAAAATTGTGATGATGCAAAAGTTCTAATAGAAGACAGAGCATATCTACGTGATCAAAGATGGAAAACTGGACCGAAAGGAGCATACCAACTTTCATCAATAGATCGAAGTGCTATAAAACGAGATAAGAGGCTTAGATTTGATGCTGTTTTATCGGGTGTGAAACAGGTCGAGTCAGGGGAAATGCATTCAGTAGCTTCAGAGCCATCACAGGAAACTAGCTCTTCTTCTTCTTCTTCTTCTTCTTCTTCTTCTTCTTATTCTTCTTATTCTTCTTATTCTTCTTATTCTTCTTCTTCTTCTTCTTCTTCTTTTCTTCTTTTCTTCTTTTTCTTCTTTTCTTCTTTGCTGTTTTATCGGGTGTGAAACAGGTCGAGTCAGGGGAAATGCATTCAGTAGCTTCAGAGCCATCACAGGAAACTAGCTCTTCTTCTTCTTCTACTGTCGAGGTATTTATCGTTGTTCCTATTCATCTTATAGTCTTTTTATTTTATATTAGCAATTGTTTACACAAATGTTTCTTTCTTTCAGGAAGAGATCGCCTGGCAGCCAAGCAAATTTCCTTCAACATAATATAACTTTACTGCAACTACTGGAACTCCTTTATGGAACTCGTCAAAGGTGAATGTTCGTCTAATCTTGGTGCAGCTCTTGCTAATGCATTAATTCATGATATAAAATCTTTACTGAGGCCAGAAATTGACTTTCAACAAATAATGTTCGACAAATGCAAAATAGACAGAGCAAAAGCAAAGGTGAAGGTCGTATGTGAAGATGATGCATCACATAAAAGCACTCACTGAACTTGTACAGGAAAGGAAATACAGTTACCTAATAGGGAAGTAGGTATAAGAAAATGTGTTCAGGCAGAACATCATCTCACATTCACTAGTGAAGATGGACAAACCTAGGGTACCTATCTTACACATCAAACTGTCCCTACATCTGGTACCACTGGCAAACTGCTTGCTGAAGAAGTTTTAGCGTTATTCAGGAGTTTAATAGCATTGATAGTATTCAGGGTATCCTTCTGGATAATACTGCTGTCAATATAGGTCCAATCAATGGCTTAGGTGTACAACTTGAAGTATTAATGGGACGAAAACTGCATACCCAATTTTGTACGCTACATCAAAATGAACTTCCATTACGGGCTCTTTTCAAAAAGCTTGATAATGTAACAACTGGACCCAATACCTTCGGTGGACCACTTGGGCAAAGATGTACTGGGAATATTCACGAAGAACCAGTATTAAGGTTTAAATCTATAGAAACCTCAATCATTGACGGATTTCTTGAAGATGGAGTGATTAAAGATCTTAGTGTCCATAAGAGACTTCTGTTTGATTACTGTAAAGGTATTGGATCTGGACACAGAAAATTGTTTATATACTCGGGATAGTTCTCCAATCGAAAGTCTGACTAAATTATTACATTATATTGTTAATGTTTATGCACCAGCATGGTTTGAAATTAAGGCATCATCGAAATTTCATGATGCTCCTCGTATTCTTTTCAATTCAATTACAAGGCTTAATCTTCTCCCATTTAATGATGTGAAACGCATTGTACAGAAAAACATTCAAGGCAACGCCTATTGTCTACTTCCTGAAAATTTTCTTTATGCAATGGTTAAAGATGAAGACCATGAAATCAGAAGTCTAGGATTAGAAGCTATACTCTCTTGTAGGAACATGTATAACTGAAATCTTTGCTTTACGTAACTAGTTTTCATCGTGACAACGCTCACTCACTTCAACATCCAAGATTCATCTATTATTGAAGGTGGTTATTCAACACCAGAATTTAACCCCTTCAAATTGGTGACCACCTGGAGTGACCAGTGCCACTGTTGTGGCACACGGAAGTGACCATGAACACCCATCAAATGTGATTCCGAACACCCATCAAATCACCGAACATCCATCAAATTAAGTTTCTTCTGCTGGGCGCCACTCTGTTCGGTCATCCTGTGCCGCCTGTACCGTACTCAAGCTTCTGCAGGTGCGGACCAACTGCCAGTAAGAGTACAGAGTGGTCGAAGCCTTCTCAGTGACCTTAATGTGCGCACACCTAGCTCTCACCTGACAGCTGACCCGACATCATTTCAGGACGAGCGGGTGTGCTCGCAGCTTGTGTCACTGGGGGGAGTCCTATTTGGCGTCTGGGGCGGGAGGCTGCTGGCCACTGAGGAATCTAAGCAGCCTCGGGAAGAAACGCCCTTCATCACGTGACAACTCACTGCTTCAACATCCAAGATTCATCTATTATTGAAGGTGGTTATTCAACACCAGAATTTAACCCCTTCAACCCTCTTGTAGGAACATGTATAACTGAAATATTTGCTTTACGTAACTAGTTTTCATAAAATGTAATAGATTCCTAAATGTACAAATTCATTATAAAATATATACCCTACAAAACCGAATGCCTCATTTGTGTTTATTGTCTTATTTCTTTTGTTAAATATTTTTAAAGACGTGAGAAACTAATTTAAAGTAAATTGGAATGCAGGTTGCTGGAATGAACAAATAGATCTTACTTCTACTGGTGTTGCAGAACCGCCAAGTATGAAAAACATGTCCAATGAAAAATTGTTTGACTGCTCTTGTTAGGCCAACTCTTCCCGATTTTCCATCACATTCTCAAAGTGTTGAAAGATCTGTGAAATTAGTGACATCAGTTTCTCAACATGTGTATGGCTTTGAGAGTAGAAATGAGTCGATTCTAACATAAGTGGCGAGTAGGAAGATGCGTCCATCATTTACGTCCAAATCATATTACTCAGAATCGCATGATGACATATTACAATAGTTAAGATACAATGTCAAACTTACTGCTATGCACAAATGTAGTTCAATTGCTTATACAATGTATAATGAACTGTGTTTCTTTTTACTCTTTACCATTCGTAAATAATAACGTTTGAATGGAATCAAACCTTCACAGACACATCCATGATAAAAACCAACATATCAGTCGGATTAAATATATCATTGTTTGAAGTACATCAAAATAACTTTGATTCGATTTCCGCAAGCAACCCCTTATTGGATTTCTCTAAAACTCTAGGAGGACATTTATTTCCATCTCCCTCAACTACCGCAACATTACCCAGTTTGCGGTTTTGTTTATCTGACCTGCCTAATCAATATATATATATATATATATATATATATATATATATATATATATATATATATATATATATATATATATATATATATATATATATATATATATATATATATATATATATATATATATATATATCCCAATAATTGTGATAGACTCTCTTGAAAAAGGTAAAAATCATAAAATTTTACAAATCTGTGTTACACACAATATCTCACAAATGCGATGTGATATGCAAAAACCGATTACATTTGTGGAATCAGCACATCAATAAATCAATTATGAAACCCCGTCAAGAAATATGATGTTACCAGGTGTTATATACAAGTAATAAAACAAAAAGTAAATAACTATTTCTTACCTACAGCAAACCATTCACATATTCAAAATAATTAAATGAAAATTGAAAAGTTTCGTGGTTAAAGATATTAAACCAAACTTCATTTGAATAAGCTCAAAGTTTAAAATGACAGAACATTAACAGTTTCCAATTTCAGGGGATAACCTATTTCTTGTGGCTTCATAAATATTTTCCCCTGTTCTAAATATTCTTTCGCTTTCATGAAGGTGGAGCTGAAAGGTATTTATTGCTAGTTTTCAAATTCATAAAACTATTTCAGTGTTTTTCCACCAATTGAAGGAATATCATTGTCTTCACTGGTCAAAGTAAGCAAACTCATTCTATTTTGTTTATTTCTTGATGTTATTCCGTATGTAGTCTTTTACTTTTATGTACAATCACATCGACAGAAGAATGGGACTTTCTTTTCTCACTCTCACTTTCTTTTCTGATGCCACAATTTCTTAAAAACAATCCATTAAAGAAGTGAAAATGGAACCTTCAAGCTTCACTTTCCCCACTAAGTAAATCATCTCGTCAGCAGAAGAGTCAGGAGCTAAATTTTCATGCATTTCTTTCCATGCCTCAACGACCATATTTTTTACTGATTCATCTGATTCATGTTGGAAAATTAGCTTGAATCGCAGATCTAAGAAAGTAGCTACACACAAAGATTTATCACATAGAAGCTTAGAAAGACTTTTTTTAACTGATTTCTTAGCTCTTCTTGAAGTGTAATTATTCCACTGAAACTTGCTTTTAAGTGCCTTATTTAAAAATAGATTTATTGCTAAAATGGAAGGGATCACTTGAGCGACTGTTACTTCACGTTTAATGCTTGTTTAGTGATGTTGTCAAATAGCTCAAGTAAATGGAACAATTTTGCCACTGAAAATCGGTCAACATTTTCTGATTGCATAGCAGCGTATATGGATAGGAGAACTTTTTGTTCAAACAATCTTTTTAAGCATATCATAAGTTCTGTTCCAGCATGTAGAAACGTCTTGGAATTAATTTATGATGTTTGACATTCAGCTGAACTGCATCTGTAAAGTTTTAACCTTTGCAGCTGCCGTTGCTGAATAATGGAAAATGAGAGGATATTCTTCTGCAAGTAAATAAAATATCTTTAACAGACTTCTGACATAATATTGAATCATGAATTGCATAGTTGCAACATGTGAATAAAACATGAAGTTGATAGCAAGCCACTCTCCCTTATACCAGTTAAGCTACTATGTTTGGTCCATTATCCCATATCACTACTAAATGAATTCTATTTTTAGAATATTGAGAAAAATAAAGGCCCTTATAGGATATTGATGACAAAGATTTTCGCCATATTGGCTAAAAAATTTGGCTATATTTTTATTATTTTGGAAAATAAGTTTCTAAAATTACAATTTTAATTGGTAACTTCCATATGTTGACGTAATGTATTGTTTATAAAGCTCAATATTCGGCCCGAAAAGTTCGGCAAAATAAAGCCAGATATTCGTGGCTTTTTGGCCGAATATTGAATACAAATATATGTGATACTCTAACATTTCCCACCAGATATTTATATATATATATATATATATATATATATATATATATATATATATATATATATATATATATATATATATATAAAATATACATATATATATATATAACCATATTCTGCTGATGATATAATCGATACAACTTTTTTAATATGAGGGACAATGCGAAATATAATAACTAATATTCCATTAACTCTTCCTTGAACGTCTGACCCAAACAGCAAATCACGCCAATTCTGAAAAATGGAAAAAAAAAGTCTTCTATTTTACTGACTTTTATGATGACATACATTCACCACACTATCAAATAATAATAATAATAATAATAATAATAATAATAATAATAATAATAATAATAATAATAATAATAATAATAATAATAATAATAATAATATTAATAATAATAATAATAATTGATTAAATTGATCTTATATTCTCTTCAATTTCAAGGGAAGGTGTCTATGAATACAAGAGTTCAAAGGAAAAAAATTGTATTAAGATAAATGGGATGGTTCAGAACAATATAGATTGTTTTGGATTAGTAGAGTAGTGTATAGGTATCTTTGTGAATATTAAATCCGATAATACATGTTTTTATCATCATTTTCTTAAGGGAATAGTATACTAGAGCCCTCGGCCTTAAATCTTTTTATAACTTTATTGCATTTAAGTAAATTAAGTTAATAATAACACCAATTCAAAAGGTTATATATGACAATCAATATTATAAACTTAAAACAACAACAACTGCTCAAAAACCGCCTATGTCTGGATGGATAATAGTTTGTTAGAACGAGGGTTGGCAAAAACCCGGGTTTTTCATAAAAAACCCAACCCAGCTGGGTTTTTGGGTGGGTTTTTGGGTATTTGTATATTTTTGTCAGAAAAACTTTTTTGATGTAGACAAATCAATCCTGCTAATGTCAACGTAAGTGTAAGATACAAGTTTCAAATTTAAAAACTAGTTTCTTTATATGAGAGAAACTGCAAAGTTTAACTACAGCTTAAAAATGTATTTCTGATTATTTTTATAAATTATTACTAATGCCAGTTTATTTTATATATATATATATATATATATATATATATATATTTTATATATATATATATATATATATATATATATATATATATATATATATATATATATATATATATATATATATATATATATATATATATATATATATATATATAAACTATAAATCTTTTTTCCAAAAAATCTTCAAGCTTTCCTATTTAGACAAATTTATTTTTTACTTTCAGATATCCTTATTATTATTGAATATTTTAATTAAATACAATCTTTAAAACAATATACAGGATATTTAAAAATGCCAAAGTATCATTCGGGAGGAAGATATAAGGCTAGTGAATGGAAGGAGGGTGACAGTATTAAGTGACCAACCAAACAGAGTTCTTTGTAATTACTGCAAAGAGAATATAACAAAAAAAATAGAAAGGGTTAAAAGCCATTTAGAGAAATGTAGAAGAAGAAATGAAGAAAATGTTCCAGGGTCATCAGGGTCAATTATAAATTTTCATAACCCCATATATATATATATATATATATATATATATATATATATATATATATATATATATATATATATATATATATATATATATATATATATATATATATATATATATATATATATATATATATATATATATATATTATATATATATATATATATATATATATATAGTATATATATATATATATCCTTGATTGTAATTTTCAATTATGAAATGATTAATATTAAAATTTTGCAATAAGAATACTAATTATTAATTTTAAATTCAAAATAATGTTTGAAATTTCATATGCCATAATTTTACATAAGTCTACTAACTACTTAGTCTAGAGTATCTGACAGCATCACATGTAAGTTCTAACACATGTCATTGCCAGCTACTGAGCTGTAATTTTTAAAGTTTTATTTATGTTTGCTAATTTTGTTAGGAAGAAAACTGGAAAGAAGTCAAGAGGAAGAGGCTGAAGAGTGGCTTAATGAAGTCTATCAAGAATTTATGCCAGGTTATAATGCATTTAGGCTAAAGGACAACACCTGCTTTCCTTCCTATTTATTCAAGGACAATATAGTTAGTGTGACGACAACAAGAAATTGGTGGAAATTAATAGAAATTAAAGAGCAAAAATCATCAAAATTGCCTGTTAATTTTGCCAGGTTTATGTGTCAGCTACATTCCTGTCCAGCAAGTTCAGGATCAATAGAAAGATTCTTTTCAACGTTTGGGATCATTTGGAGCAAAATAAGAAATAGATTGGGAAGAGAAAAGGCTGAAATGCTTGTAAGAATTTACAGGCACTCAAGATCAAAAAATAATACTGATTCAGAGTATTGATACATAGTATTCCATTACATTTTTATCTGAAAAACATACATTCAAGTATTTATTTACTTTGTTTAAAATTTAAGATTAAATTATGAAATTGCAAAAAAAAATTTTATTATCTTGATAAACTATCAGAGAAAAGACTAAGGATAATGTGGCCTTTGATTTTGTTTTTTTTTTTGGATTTGGGGAGGATGATTGGGTGCAAATCTTGAATTATATATATTTACCTTCAGTTCAAAAGTGGACTAAATATTCAGATTTTTAATGCATAGATTATAAAATAATTTTTTTTTTTATCTTCATTATACTGGCTAGGAAACCCATGGTTACTATGGTCTTCCATTTACATTGATTTAAAATTCAAAATTAGAAGTTAGAGAACAAAAACCCAAGAAGTTGGGTTTTTGGTGGGTTTTTGGGTGAAAACCCTGGACTTAGAACTATAAAGGTTTTGTTATTTATGACCATATCTAAGACCGTTTGTTTAGTAAATTAGACTATTAAAAAAGGTAACTCTTTAATCTATCTAATTCAAACTATTATCTTGGATATTTAGCTATAATTCAATAATAATAATAATAATAATAATAATAATAATAATAATAGTAATAATAATTATAATATCATCCTCATCAGCATCCCAACAGATTAAGGGTCAGGTGGGTTAACATGCACAGGAAACAATGTTTTAGTAGAAATATATGACTTAAGTTCACCAAGCTCCCCATCCACTTAAATATCGGAACCAAAGTCCATTCTAGAGCTTCGCCCACCGCGACAGACCCTCACTGTGGTATCTCGTCAGTGTCGGGGTGTATAATAATAATAATAATAATAATAATAATAATAATAATAATAATAATAATAATAATAATAATAATAATAATTTGAATAAATTTGAATTTAGACATTTTTTTAAGATGTGTTATAAATAAGATGTTTTATTTAGATATATAACGTTAATTGTTTTAAAATAACTCATTGAATGTATTAATATGCACACAAGCTTTCCCACCTATTCTTGCAAATACATTTATAACTTTATATTATATATATATATATATATATATATATATATATATATATATATATATATATATATATATATATATATATATATATATATATATATATATATATATATATATATATATATATATATATATATATATATATAGTAGCACACTCGAAGCGACGTACCTCCCAATGGGCTTATGGTGTGTAGGGCACTTCCCATGACATTACAGTGCCCAATGGTTAGCCTTCCTCTTTTGCGTTCATATACACACACTCCTCTTCCAGAAAACACCTTACAGATATTACCTTATATCCCTATGTGCGGGAGAGAAAGAATTGCCCACAGCGTATGTTCTGCGTGTTGAACTAGGTAACTAAAGAAACAGTGGTAGTTGGGTTGTCTGCCCACTACCACTCATCTCTTGTTAGGTATACTATTGCAGGCCTCGAATATGGTCATGACTGCCATAAGCGACCATGTGTCTTTCAGCGAAATTCTATGGATCATTTGGGTGCATGGAATGTCAGAGAAATAAATGTTGAGAGGAGGAGAGAAGTGATGAATGCACTTAGAAAGGGCAAATTTGATTTGCTCACTGTGACTGAAACAAAGATGAAAGGAAATGGTGACAATGAGTGGTGTGGTATGAAATGTGTGCGTGTTGGATTGGAGAGGATTAAGAGGGAGAGAGGAGGAGTTGCGATTTTGATGAGTGACTTGTGGCACAGAGTGCGACTTTCTGGGGTAATCTGAATGATGTTTTAGATAGGGTGAGTAGGAGCTTCAGATTGATTGTGTTGGGCGACCTAAATGCTTGGATAGGTGATCAGAAAAGGGATGGTACAACAGGTAAATTTGTTGTGACAGGAGAAAATGAGAATGGTAGGAAGGTGATTGATTTCTGTGAGGAAAGAGGTGTGTGTAAGTAATACTTTCTTCAAACAAAAAAGTAATCGTAGGTATACTACAGTTGGTGTAAGTAGAGATGGTATCGAAGTGAAAAGTATGATTGATTTTGTGTTAGTGAAGCAGGAGATGTTGAAGTATGTGATGGATGTTAAATCGTGAGGGGGCTGAGGATGGGATGCCGGGTCATTAAGTTGTTTTATGTAAGAATAAGTTAGTGAGGGCTTGGATGGACAGGAAAGTGATAAGGAAGGAAGTGGGAATAATTAAGAGTGAGAAGTTAAGTGAACAAGGTAATAAGGAAACGTATTTGAGAGCAATTGCAAATAAATCAGTTGAATTTGAACAAGATGAAACTGAACAAATCTGGACACAAATGAAAGAAGCCTTTGTTATTAGTGCAAGAGAAGTATGTGGATGTGCTAAAGTAGGAAGCAGGAATCTCAACAGTGAATGGTGGAATGAAAAGGTGATGCAAATGGTTAAAAGTAAAAAAGAGGCGTGGTTAAATGTGCTAAAAGGTGAGGTCTTAAAAGAAAGATGTTTGGAATTAAATAAGGAGGAAAACAGGAAGACTAAATGTTGCATACATAGGCGGAAAAAGGAGGTAAGTGAACAGTTTCGAAGAAGGATGAAAAGGGACTTATAAGGAAATAGAAGCTTTTCTGGAAGGAAGCGCGAAAGGTTAAGAATGAGAATAAGTGGAAGTGGAATCTGCATAGAAATATGAATAAGGATGGTGCTTTCGTAACTGATGAATGGATGTGAGAAGAGTTTGGAGGGAACACTTTGAAAATCTCCATAACATTGGCAGTAATGAAGAGGTGATAGTGAATGTATATGGTTTTTTTGGTGCAAAAAGAAAGTTATTTTGGGGATAAGGTAATTAGTAGGGAGGAGGTAATGGGTAGGGTGAGAAAGTTGAAGAATGGTAAATCTGCAGGCTTAGATGGAATTACTGGTGAAATGATCAAAAATGGAGGCTAGATGGTGATTGAATGGATTTAGAGGTTGTGTAAGAAATCGTTTATGGGGGGTATAGTTCCGAAGGATTGGAGGAGAGCAGTAATAATACCCTTATATAAGGGTAAGGGGGATAAGGGAAACTGTAGGAACTATAAGGGAATTAGTTTATTGAGTGTTGTAGGGAAGATATATGCTGGTTGAAAGAGTACGTCGCGTGACTGAAAGACTGATTGGTGAAGAACAAGATGCATTTGGAAGTGGTAGAGGATGTGCGGATAAAATTTTTACATTGAAACAAATGATTGGGAAAATGAGAGAGAATAAATTGTATTTACGTTTTATGGATTTATAACAGGCGTATAACAGGATTAATAGGGAAGCTCTGTGGCAGGTGTTAGTGATATATGGTGTTGATAGTAGACTTCTGAATGGAATCAAAAGTATGTATGACGATAGTGAAGCGTGTGTAAGAATAAATGGAGTCGAAAGTGATTTGTTTAATCTTAGTAGCGGAGTGAGGCAGGGATGTGTTATGTCTCCTTGGCAATCTAATTTGTACATGGAAGGGGTTATGAAAGAATTAGAGGTGAGGGAGGCAGGGGGAGGTGTTAGAATGATGGAGAATGGAATAGAGTGGAGGGTGCCCTACTTATTAAATGCGAATGGTTTTGTTTGGTGAATCTGAAGAGAGTTGAGAGGATTATTAGAGGGGTTTGGCAGGGTGTGTAAAAAGAGAGGTTTGAAAGTAAATGTAGATAAGAGTAAGGTTATGGTAGTGAATGAATAGAGTATGCGGTGTGAAGTCATGTTAGATGGTGAGCAACTAGAACAAGTAGTCGCGTCTAAATATTTAGGTTATATGATGGATGAAAAGGGAACAGGTGATACAGAATGTAGTTGAAAGTTGTGAATGGTAGGAAAGTGGCTGGTGCAATTAAATACTTGGTGAATGTGAAGGGAATAAGTCTTGAGTGTGCTAGGGTATTGCATGAGGGAATGTTGTTACCTGTGTTAATGTATAGTAGTAAAACTATAGTCTGCAATAAGAGGTATAGATTTAAGGTACAAAGTGTTCGGATGGACAATCTTTGGGGTGTGTTAGGTGTAAGAAGAATTGATAAAATGAGGAATGAACCCATTAGGGAGTTGTGTGGTGTGAAGAAAGGCATAAATGAGAGAATAAACGAGAGCACATTGATATGGTTTGGTCATGTGGAAAGGATGGATGATAGTCAGTTGGTTAATCGGATGAATAGTGGTGAGTGTGATGGGAATTGACCGGCTGGGAGACCGAAGAAAAAGTGAATTGAGTCAGTGAAGGAATGCCTGAAGGAGAGGAATGTGAGTTTGGCAGAGGCGAGAAGAAAGGTACATAACAGGAGTGAATGGCGGGGTATTGTGAGGAAGTATGGTTGTGGGCTATGCCCAGGGGATGAATCCACATGGACGAGATACCACAGTGAGGGTTCATTGCAGTCTCGTGAAACCTCAGGGTGGATTTTTCTGACTGTGACGAGTTCTCAATTGGGGGTAAAAAGGGGACGGCTTTCTTTACCACTTGCATTCTGTTCTTCTACTACTTTTCTGTTCCGGTGTATGCTACGCATCTGACCCCCCAATCTTTCTCTTCTTCTGATGATGATGATGAGCCTCTCCACAGATTGGGGTGGGGTGGGCAAACAGGCATCGGAAATAATAATTTAGTTAAAATTTATGACCTAAGTCTACCAAGGAAGCCCCCCTTCCCTATATCATCCCCTCATACCTTTAAGTGCAGGCCCGTCGAGACCAAAATCTACTCTAGAGCCTCACTGTGGTATCTCGTCAGGGTCGGAGTGCACCCGCTGGTCCTGAAATACATCCATGCCCCCTCACAAAACCACGCCATTTACTCCTATTATGCACTATTCTTCTCGTTTGAACCAATTTCCTATTAATCTATTTCAGACACTCTATTACTAACTCTATCCACTTTTTCTCCAGTCTCCCAGCTGGTCGCTTTCCAACACACTCACCACTATACAATCACTTGACCAATCCATCCTGTTTTAGTTTCAGGTATGTGTGGGACGGTTTACGGAAAAGGGGTCCGTGCTAATCTTTATCTTTATGAGTTCCTTTTTTGACTTTTTAATTTAAAATTTTCTATTTTCTTTTTCCTTAGGATTGCCTTAAATTTTGTGATTAGTTTTGTTTTTCCAAATGATTAATGTTATGCTATTCCATCTTAAGTTTATTGAATAAAAATTAAAGCTGTTTATTGGATCTTAATTGTTGAGACGGAATTGTTAAAGAACGTATCATTGTTGAATTGGTTTAAAGAGAAGTCCTGTCTGTGGTGTTCCTGGACAAAAATTTTTCTTTAACTATTTCGTATCTGTTTTCCTCTTAAAAGTTTTTATCCTCTTGTAGCCTTCCAACTGTATTATTCTGAAGGTTCTTCACGTTGGAAGGATCTTGTCATTCGAAGGTATTTTGTTTCTCCTGTTAGCTTTTAGCACATCCTTTACAAATGACCAAAAGGATTTAATACACCGTCATTTATTTTTTCATTTACTCCTTTCGTCACACCATCCAACTCCTTAATACGTTCATTCATTTTATCAATTCTTTTCACTCCTAACAAGCTCCTAAGTTTATCCATATGAACAGACTGCACTTTAGATCCATACCTCTCATTCCAAACCAGCAACAACATACTCTCATGCAGAACCCTAACGTATTAACGTATTAGTCACCTTGCATTCCCCAAAGATAAAATTGGACTGGCCACCTTCTTACCACTCACAACTTCCCTACTACACTCAACATCATCCGTTTCCTTTTCATCCAACATATAACCTAAATATTTAAATTCAGATACTTGTTCCAGTTGCTCACCATCCAACGTGATTTCACATCGCGGACTCTCCTCACCTACCACCACCACCTTGCCATTATCTAAAATTACTTTCAAACCTCTCTACCAGCTTTCTTCAAATTCATCAAGCAAAAAAAAAATCACCTGCATACAATAAGCATGGCACCCTCCACTCTCTCCCCTTATCCATCAATCTAACCCGCCTCCCCTGCCAACCCTACCTTAAATTCCTTCATCACTCCTATCCATATATGAATTAAATAGCCATGTAGAGTGTAGACATAACACATCCTGGTTTCATCCGATATTAATATTAAACCATTCACTTTCCATTCCATTTATTCTTCACTATCAACGTACATGCATACTTTTAATTCCATTCAGAAGCCTATCACCAACACCATATCATTAACATCTGCCACAGAGCTTTCTATTAATCCTGTCATACGCCTGTTGCAAGTTCATAAAACATAAATAATATTTCCTCTTCTCTCTCATTTGATTAGATGTAAAAATTTGATCTATACATCCTCTACCACTTCTTAATGCACCTTGTTCTACAACAATCAACCCATCAGTCACTCGACACACACTTTTTCAACCAAAATTCCACCATCTTCCCCACAACATTCAATGAACTAATTCCCCTTTAGTTTCTAGTTCCTCTAATCACCCTTACCCTTATACATGGGTTCTATCACAGCTCTTCTCAGTCCACAAACACCTTGTTACACAACTAATAATAATAATAATAATAATAATAATAATATTAATAATAATAATAATAATAATAATAATTACCTGATTCTGAGCCAAAGTTTCAAGAAAGAATAGATTGTCTGGAGCAACTTTGATAGCTAATTTTAAAATACATTTCATTGATGAGCGAGAGAAAAAATGACTACATTTAAAATGAGATTTGTTCTTCACTAAATTTATTGTCCATATATAATCTTTAAACAAAGATTCTGTAACGTTTTTCAAAGGTTTCATTTTTAAAATATCTTCTTCAGAATAGATTTCAGGTGATAATTTCTCTAAAAATTTCGAAAATGTTGTAAACATATTCTGCGCCTTCCAGTAACAATAAAATCATTGAATAGAGAGAGATACAACTTTTTAATACAAAATAATTGAAGAGAGTGTCATTTATCAAAGACGATAACTTTAGATCTATTGAATTCTAGCCTGTTTTTTAAGCGTAGAATTTGTGATGCATTTGGTGGGGAATCCGAAAACACAAAATTTTTATCAAAAATTACTCCACATACGAGACTAAAAATAGAATTTACCATTTTCATCGAAAGAATCTTTTTCTAATTGTAAACGAACAAAAGATACTAAATGTTTCCATATATTAAAGTTATGATCTTGCTCTTCAAAAAGGTCTATAATCTGACTATTTTCAATTAATAATTTTAAGATCATTAAATGAATTTTAGTGGCATCTTCACCGCTACTGAGGCAGGCTTCAAATCTTGCAAATTCATAATATACATCAGCATCACAACGAAATTCACTTTCTTTTAAAAAGTTTTTAATTCTCTTCTTGTAATTTTTATATTTTGCTTCCAAACGGTGTTGTCTTTATGTTTTGTTTTTACAGCTAAACCTCTCTTCATAAATAAATTTATATATATAATAGCTAATTTAATTTTATAAGACGTTGAAAATAAATTAATAAATCGGCGAATTAAATCAGAAGTAAATTCAAAATATAATTCAGATTCCACATTAACAACCGAAGGTCCTATGACAGGGAAGCTAAAAATTCCAAATATATTCACAAATTCATTGTCAGACCTTTTAAACTTTCAAGCGTTTCCAGTCTTGAAGGAGAAAAGGTGGGATCGTGTTCTCTCCAGGGAAATGAGAAGCCTTCAATTATTCTCGATGGAATGGAAACTCCAAAAAAGTTTAAGAACTTTAAAACAAGATAAAATTTGGCTTCCTCCTCCTCCAAAATATATAAATGAGGCCTAACAACATTAAATGAAACCATTCGTTCTACGTCTTCACAATCGTCAGGGTCTTCTTGCCAAGAGAGCCAATGGTTATGTTCTCTTGAAAATTCTATTTTTAACCATAAGTCATGCTTCTCTCCCCCTTTCATCAGGATTTCATCCTCTTCATCGTGGGTTCCTTCTGCAATATATATATGACACATTAGGAAATGAACGACAGTGGAATATATATATATATATATATATATATATATATATATATATATATATATATATATATATATATATATTTATTTATATATATATATATATATATATATATATATATATATATATATATATATAACTATATATATAAAAATACATATATATATATATATATATATATATATATATATATATATATATATATATATATATATATATATATATATAATATATATATATATATATATATATATATATATATAAATATATATATATATATATATATATATATATATATATATATATATATATATATATATATATATATATATATATATATATATATATATATATATATATATATATATATATATATATATATATATATTTACTCTTTCTTTATCTTCCTTCTATTTTCCCAAGAATGGGAGTAAGGTGCGTGACGAGCATCGGAAAAGAAAAGCAGTAGAAGAACATGACAAAAGTCGAAAAGAAAGCCCAACCTTACCGCCCCCTCAGTACCATTAATTAGTAAGAACTCGTCGGAGTCAGAATCTACCCTAAAGCTTCATGGGACAGCGATGGACCCACACTATGTAGATCGTCAATGTAAAGGTTCATCCCTTGGCCCAGGTGGGCCACAACCATACCTCACAATCCCCCGCCATTCACTCCTATCATGCACCTTTCTTCTTGCCTCTGCCAAACTCACATTTCTCTCCTGCAAACATTCCTTTACTGACTCAATCAACTTTTTCTTCGGTCTCCCAACCTGTCAGATTCCTAACACATGCACTATACATCCGCTTAAACCGACTACCATTCATCCTTTCCACATGACCAAACCATCTCAACATACTTTCATTTATTCTCTCGTTTACCCCTTCCTTCACACCACACAACTCTCTAATACGTTCATTCCTCATTTTATCAATTCTTCTCACCTAGCACGCCCCTAAGATTGTCCATCTGAACACATTGAACTTTAGATCTATACGTCTTATTCAGACCATAGTCTCACTACTATACAATAACACATAGGTAACAACAAACCCTCATGCAAGACCCTAGCGCACTCCAGACTTAGTCCTTTTACATTCACCAACGATTTAGCACCAGCCACCTTCCTACCATTCACAACTTTCCTACTACCTCTGCATCATCCGTTCCTTCTCATCCACACACCCCAAATATTTAAACTCAGACACTTGTTCCAGCTGCTCACCATCTAACATAACTTCACACACTATATATATATATATATATATATATATATATATATATATATATATATATATATATATATATATATATATATATATATATATATAGAGAGAGAGAGAATTTTTGAGAGTGAGAGATAAAAAGAGAAAAAAAAAAAGAGAGAGAGAGAGAGAGAGAGAGAGAGAGAGAGAGAGAGAGAGAGAGAGAGAGAGAGAGAGAGAGAGAGAGAGAGAGAGAGAGAGAGAGAGAGAGAGAGAAGAGAGAGAGAGAGAGAGAGAGAGAGAGAGAGAGAGAGAGAGAGAGAGAGAGAGAGAGAGGAGATGAGAGAGAGAGAGAGAGAGAGAGAGAGAGAGAGAGAGAGAGAGAGAGAGAGAGAGAGAGAGAGAGAGAGAGAGAGAGAGAGAGAGAGAGAGAGAGAGAGAGAGAGAGAGAGAGAGAGAGAGAGAGAGAGAGAGAGAGAGAGAGAGAGAGAGAGAGAGAGAGAGAGAGAGAGAGAGAGAGAGAGAGAGAGAGAGAGAGAGAGAGAGAGAGAGAGAGAGAGAGAGAGAGAGAGAGAGAGAGAGAGAGAGAGAGAGAGAAGAGAGAGAGAGAGAGAGAGAGAGAGAGAGTTTTTTTTGAGAGAGAGAGAGAGAGAGAGAGAGAGAGAGAGAGAGAGAGAGAGAGAGAGAGAGAGAGAGAGAGAGAGAGAGAGAGAGAGAGAGAGAGAGAGAGAGAGAGAGAGAATAAATAGTGAAAACAATAGCTATGAACTTATAGTACATTAACAGATACCAAAAATTAAAAAGTGCGCTGAATGTAAAGCTTGAACATTCTAAAAGTAATGTTACATTTTTGGACAAATTAATATAAACCTTCTACTTCTTCAAGACCAGTATAAGGTTGAGCAAATGTACAGTATATTTTTATCTTTTAGTAACTACAAACATGCAAGTGATCTATTAATGGGTCTACATGACAGTCATATTGTTCAGGTCTCAAATATCAATATATGATGGTCA
Organism: Trachelipus rathkii; assembly: GCA_015478945.1. Taxonomy (NCBI): domain Eukaryota; kingdom Metazoa; phylum Arthropoda; class Malacostraca; order Isopoda; family Trachelipodidae; genus Trachelipus; species Trachelipus rathkii. The sequence continues at coordinate 23,574 of JABUQX010049674.1, read as the reverse complement.
ATCTTTGAATACAGTAGTTCCAAATTATGGTAGCTAACAAACAGTAATCAAAACCATCAATAGGTTTAACTATGAATATTTCCTTCCCTAGCATTACTATAGAAAGGAGGTTGTCCTATCTTCCATTTCTTGAAGAACTTCAACAAATACAAAGAAAAATCTATTCAGCAGTTATTCACTCAAGTCAAATAGAAAAGAAGAAAGCTTCAAATTTAACACTTAAAAAAATAACTACAAATTACCTAGAATTTTTTCCGGAAAAGTAACTGGTTCTTGTCTCTCCATAAACTGTGCCCAACCTACTGAATTCTTTTCACCAAATCTGAAAATAAATTATTATTATTAAATGATTGCAGAGTGAAAACGCTACATTAATTTCAATAAATAAAGAAATACATTGATATATATATTATCATCATCATCATCACCCACCTTCTCTCCCCAAGACTGGGGTGGGGGTAAAGTGCGACACATGCACTGGAAACAGAAAAGTAGTTGAAGAATATGACGCAAGTCGAAAAAGCCAATATATGCCCTTTATGCCTTTTAGTAAGAACTCGCCGCAGTCAGAAAAATCCCCCCTAGAGCTCCACGAGACCGCGACGGACCCTCACTATGGTATCTCGTCAATGTAGGGTTCATCTCTTGGTTCAGGTGGCCACAATCATACCCCCTCACAAAACCCCGCCATCTCAATGTACTTTCATTTATTCCTTTCTTCACACCACACGACTCTCTAATGCGTTCAATCCTCACTTTATTAATTCTTCTCACACCTAACACGCCATTAAGATTGTCCATCTGACACATTGTACTTTAGATCTATACCTCTTGCTCCAGACCATAGTTTCACTATATATATATATTATATATATATATATATATATATATATATATATATATATATATATATATATATATATATATATATATATATATATATATAAATATATATATATATATATATATATATATAAAAGTATATATATATACATACATATCTATATATATATATATATATATATATATATATATAAACAGACCCTTTGGCAAACAACTGCTCTTTTTTGATTGACATAATGCTAAAAATATTACTAAACAGACACAATTTTTTGAAAATTCTACTTTCAGAACGTCATTGGAGGTCCTGACTCTGCATTTTAATTTTCTAAGTTTTCACTGATGACAAACTTTCATCCTTTATATAAATTCATTCGAGGAGTTTTCTAGGAGTCCAAACTGCCTGAAAAATGAGGCTTTAAAATTACCTATAACATTACTCGACATACACCATTACTTTGAACTTCAGTCAATAATTTTAATCTTTCTCTTTGTTTGCCTTAACCCTTCCCAGGTTATTTGCCTTATATCACCCTTTTATTCACGATGATATGAGTATGTGAATTAAAATTTTCTGAATCACGTTCCACATATAATCAGTGCTAAAAACATCTGGAATTTAACATCATTAAAATAAACTTTTCATACTTATTCACATTAAAAAAAACAACTAAATAACCCTAAAATTATCTATCAAATGCCCAAAACTTTCTTAAAACAACTTTAAAATGCCAATTTAAGCTGCCTTTTTCCTTCGTTTTTCGTAGGATTTAGATTTTGCTAATTTCAAATAAATTTCTGTCTTATTTTTATTTGCTGCTTTCTTGTGATATTTCTCAGGTTTACACATAGGAATTCACTTGTGTAAGATGGACACAATTACTTTTAAAAATGACTTTATTTATAAATGACCAAGTAAAAAGAATTTCCAAAAATTTAAGAAAAATTGAAATAACAATTCAAGATACTTTAATGTTATGTCTAATTTAGAGAGTTATTAGAATTCTGAATAAGTATAAATTTTTAGTGGTTTGGTCATCAAAAACGTGGCTGGATAAGTATTTGGTTGAATGATGTCAAAATTAAGTGTACCCGAAAATATCTCAGGCGATCACTTTAATGAGTTGATGTTTGAGGCATTTAACTACTCGAGTATTCATTAAATTTAATGATATTCAGGTGGAGCTACTACTTAATAAGTGAAATCTACCTAAATTAAAGAAAACAATTAAATTAGGGATATGGGCAAGTTAGTATAACTAGAAACATCATCCTTCAAACGGATCACTAAGATTGAGGGTGGGGTGCGCAATTAAGCTTCCCGAAACAGGATAGTTAAGTAAAATAACAGTCGAAGTCAAAGAAAGCCCACCACCTCCCTCTTAGAGCCAGCCGTCGTGATCAAAAATCGACCTTTGAGCCTCACACACTGCGACAGACCTTCATTCAGCATCTGGTCAGTGTCAGGTTCATCCCTGGATCAAGCCTAACCATGCCATCCCTGATACGCACCATTCCTTTAAAGCTTGTACTAGATTCATTCTTTTACTTCAAGATGTTCTTTTACTGACTTGTTCCACTTTTCTTAGGTCCCACCAGTTGCTTAACCCACTCACCATATACAACAGCTTAACCAATCGAGAATACCATCCATCCTTTCCAAATGACTAAACCACTTTAATACACTCATTTACTCTTTCATTGCACCACACAACTCTCTAATAGGTTCATTCTTCATTTTATCAATTTTCTCCTCTTCATACACCTAAGATTATCCATCTGAACAGACTGCATCTTAGATCTATACCTCGTATTCCACACCAAAGTTTCACTACAATACATTAACACCGGTAACAACATAATCTCAGGCAGAACTCTCATCGCACTCAAGGCTTAGTTCTTCAGTATATACCAAAGATTTAATTGGGCCATCTACATTCCTATCACTCACAACTTTCCTACTACACTCTGCATCATCACCTCACTTTTCCTCATCACCTTAAATATTTAAACTAAAATATTTGTTCCAGTTTCATAACATCCAACATGATTTCACACTGCGGACTCTCTTTACCTACCATATCACCATACTCTTATCTAAATTTACTTTCCAAACCCCCTCCTTTTACATACCTTGCCAAACCTCTCAAACTCTGTTCAAACTCATATCATCTATTATTGCAATAAACAAGGCAACCACCTCTCTCTCTCTTCCATTCTTTATCAGTCTAATGTCCTTCCCTACCAACTTTTTCTTCAAATCTTTCATCACCCCATCCATAGATAACTTAAATAGCCATAGAGACATAGCACATCTCCGCATCCTCCGCTATTAATAAACCATTCCTCTCTACTTCATTTATTTTTTACACACGCTTCACAATCGACATATACATAATTTTATAATTCATTCAGAAGCCTACCACAACACCATATATCACATTAACACCTGCCACAGAGTTTCCTTATTAATCCACCTGTCATTCGCCTGTTACAAGTCAAAAAAACTAATAAAGTTTCTTCTCCTTCTCTCTCCTGTGCTTCAATGAAAATAATTGATCTACAAGTTTTCTAACACTTCTCTTTAGTCACTCTACTCTCCATTTCAACCAAAATACCAACATGTATCTTCCTTACATCACTCAATAAACTAATCCTCCTGTAGATACAATTTTCCAGTTCCAAGAAATTAATAAAATGGATAATTTTTTGCAGTCAAATAATTTTCTAAATTTTTTTTTTTGATCCACTGAAAGCCTTCGAGGTTCAGATAAGGTCAGCGAGCCACAGATTAAGCATCCCTTATCTCAACTGAGTTTTACCGAAATTTGAAATCATATCATAAATACTGATTAAAAGTTGGCTGCAGCATTAAATATAAAGAGAAAATATTTAAGAATATAATTTAAAACACCATAAATTTAAAGTAAATACATAACATAAAGAATTAAGACCTATATTACATTTTAAAAAATAAAATTTTTACTAACCTTGGCGCTTTAGAGTCCCAAAATGCTTCAAATATATCTAATTTAGCATCAAAGTCAATGTTTCCTTTATTTAATTTTTCAGGACAGTAAAAGTTAATTTCGACAAGCGATTGGAAAAGTGCTACTGATCTCTCAATGAACCCTCCTTGGTACCAGATGAAAGCCAGTTGAGCTGTAAGGTCTACCAGTTCAAAGACTAGATTTTCTGGTGGTTTGTGAGACACAAATATTTCTCTCTGCATAAATAAAAGTTTTTCAGAGCATTTTGAATATGCTTTTGTAATATGATCCAGGTGAAATGCAGCAAAATTTGATTGGTAAAATGATAAATAATTATGCCACACATCCATTTTATTTGGGAATTTGAAAACTAGTTTGTTCCATTCGGTTTCAATTATTTTTTTGTCCCAAACAATTTCACCCAAATGGACTTTCTTTAAATATAATTCCAAAGCTTGTGGATTTTTGGCAATTGCAGAATCTAATACAGATAGCTTTCTCTCAATAACTGCTTTCTGGTCCTTCTTAATAATTTTGGGACCCTTTTCATTATTTGCATCAAAACAGTATGCCATTACTTTATCTTGAATATCAAGAAACTCCAACCATAAGGATATATTATGAGGCTCTTTGGAAAGATTTTCATTTAATTTTTTATTCATATTTTGCCAATAATGTTTTTCAGAATAAAAATCCTCTTCAGATTTCGTATCTAAATAATGGTCTTCATTTTCAAGTTTGTTTGAACTTTGTTCTTCTGAATAAGTCATTCTCAATGGGATGTAATTAAAGCTTTTTAAATTTTGGTTCATTATTCTTTTTACTGGTTGAGCTCTTAAGGGGACACAAGAACGTTTAGAAAAATATCTGTGTCTGTCTGACTTCTTTTTTCGTGAAGGTTTATCCTTACCCAAGGGTAAGAAATGTACTTTCTTATAGCTGAAAAACATAAAACAAGCATAATTAACAACACTGGCGACTGAAATTTGAATGCTAAGGATTTTAATAAATTTTGGGTTATATACAAAAGCTTTAATATCAGAAACATTAAAATCATATATTACAGTTAAGAAGCATATATTTATCATTTAGAATAACAATCATTAGTTTCTTCATCACCATGGTCAAACCTTCATATATATATTCACACACATACAAACAAATATCACCTCATAGATTGAATTTAACATGTTCACAAATATCTGAAAGCTTATGGGAAAACAAATCTAAATTTCTAACCAGCTCATGATTTAATTTTGACAATAATTCAATATTCATATCCGGCATGCTGCATATTTAAGAAAATTAAATATTTTTTTAAATAATTTATTTATATGGCCTATTTCATATATTTAACTCGCTTATTTTATTGTTGTGGTTTTCATATGTACAATGTGTAAAATTTGTATTCCTTTAACTTTTAAATTTTTATAGCCTTATTTTATTTAGTTTTTTTTTTTGCCCTCTTATTTTTGAAAGAAAAAATAGTAATAATTTTTAATTTTTTTTAAAGGACGGGTTATAATAATTAAAATTCTAATTTCAATTAATTCAAAGTTTTTAATTTTTTCAAATAAAAGTTACAGTATATAGTATGAAACGAGGAGAGGGGGGTAAATTTAAACAAAGTAAAAGTCTGTTTTTTTTTTCCCCAAAACCATATATATATATATATATATATCCTCTATAAGCTATTAATAGATATATATATACTATATACTATAATAATATATATATATATATATATATATATATATATATATTATATATATATATATATATATATATATTTATTAAAACAGCAGTAACAGCTAGATACTTACTAATACTTCATAAAAACGGAGGAAGATTGGTTTAATGAAAGAGAGGCGGATCGTAGAATAGTATAGTTTATTTGTTTATGGTCTGACCAAAGTCAGGCTGTAGAGTAGAAATAGATTTAAGTTTTAGTATTTATTGTGTAATGTATCTAATGTGGATTCTTTCTTTTATTTCAGTAGTTAAGTTTATAAATATATGGTAATAATGAGTAGTGTCAGAAGCTGATGGTTAAGAGGTTAAATAGTGGAAGTCAAATGAAGGAGGTGAAGGTATAGGAATAAAAAGTGGTTTGTAGTGGTGACAAATTGTGTTTGTTAAAGTCATTGGTACTAAGTCAGTAGTGGAGGCACTTCTATATTTAGGGGTGTCTCTATACCTAGTTGATAACTGATGCATCAGGGATTAACGGGTTTGGTGTTTTTGTATAACAAATAGTTAAGTTTATTGTTAAGTATTTATTAGATAGTAATATCTATTAGTTAAGAGTTTTTTTTGTTTTTTTTTTGTTACCTCGCTCGCAAACAGTAATTTTCCTGCCTTCATAAAAGTCTTCAATCAAGTTCTTCTATCCGTAAGTGTTTTGTTTTCTCTGTTACCATTTTTTTTTTAATCATATATATATATATATATATATATATATATATATATATATATATATATATATTATATATATATATATATATATATATATATATATATATATATATATATATATAATATATATATATATATAATATATATATTTATACTAAATTTACGGCCCAAGAAGACACTAACCGCACAACTTGACTAAAGTGAGTGCTTACAAGAAGATTGAATTATTTTATCAGAAGTTTTATCAAAGTATATCACATCATCCTTCGTCAGACTTAGAAAAATTTCACATCAAATAAAATGCCTTTTTGCCGGCCATCCAACGTCGCAAAACTATAAAAAAATAAAAAAAATAATTATAAATTAAATAATGTCAAAAAATGAGGATGGCATTAAATCCTGTAACCTCAGTGAATCCCGAGAAAAGGGAAGGGGGAGGGGAAGCATCCAAAGATTGAATACTCTGATGCACAATCTTTATTTACTTTAATTTCTGCAACATTCGCAGTCTCTATTCTGATTTCTCCTTTATAGAATACCAGTTCTCTTTATCAGAACTTAGATTCCTGCTTTTTACTGAAATTCTGGTGTCTGAGCGCTCCAAAAACTAATCATACTCTGTTCCCTCTTTCCAGGGTTTCGGAATTACAGTCACGAGCTGGTGCACTGGAGTTGAAGAAAAATCAATTTTTGGGGTGAAGTTGGAGCTAAAGACGATGAAAAAAAATATTTTGGGTGGAGTTGAAGTTGGGCAATTTTAAGATGAAAAAAAAACTTAATGGCACCAAAGCGCTGCAGGCTCCTACTGTTTCAATTTCCAATTTTCATACAAGGACAGATGTGTGGAGTGTATGTATCATGATATTGTCAGCTTTCTTGTTGTTTATTTGGAGTCTTATAAATTTTCCAATCTATGCTTTGATCTCTTGTCAATCTAGACTACATTAATCTGTTCTGTTTATTTAACTCCTAAACTCCCCCAATAGCTGGCCTTAAAGTTCGATTTCCTGTAGTTCCCCGTGTTACCCTCTGAGAAGGGTATTAAAGCACGTTAAAAAGGAAAAGAAATTATATATTATATATAGTAATATATATATATTATATATAATATATATATATATTATATAATAATATATATATATATTACTATATTATATATATATATATATATATATATATATAATAATATATATATAATAGTATATATATATATAATATATATATATATATATATAACTACTCGTCAAAAATTATCGCACCACTAGTTCAAATGACGTTAACAGGTTACAGAAGAAAAGACCAGAACGCTGTGTAACTTATTATGCAAATAACATCGCATCGGGAACACATTATATAGTGGTAAAATTGTCTAGAGGCCCCAGGAATCTCTGGAGGGCCTGCGAATGGGTCCTGTATGTGATTGATGCGTTTCCTCCAATGTGGATGTTATCGCGGTGAAGGGTTTGTGTGTGGATGGTGTTACTTAAATAAAGTGTATGACCACCTCTGGCATAGATGGACGGCTTGTCACCGTTCGTTTCATGCTCTCAATTTGAGGTGCGAATGTCCTCACGGAATCTGGATCCATATGCAACCCCACCGCCTGCCCCAGGAGCGCGTGGTTGCCAGCTGTCGCAACCCGCAGTTTCACATTGTCACACAATGTTTCCAATTGGGTTTAGGTCGGAACTGTATGCTGGCCAATGCAATGTCCTGATTTACACCGTCGTTAGGTATTCTGTGACACATCTGGCCTTGTATGATTTTGCGTTGTCATGCACTAGGACGAATCAGCCACCGATGCAGGGGGTATATGACACGACATCATACGGGCAAGGAATCTTGCGATGTACCGTGCGGAGGTTAGAGGACCGCCATCTAAAGGACGTGCAAAACTCTGGCACGAACCCAGTTAAAAGAAGAAATGCCTCCCCAGATCATGAGATCCACCTCCAAATGTCAATACCTCTCGCATATTACATTGCACGGACCTTTCAGTAGGTCGTCGATAGACTCTGAATCGCCGACCGGTGTAGAGACAGACTCTGGACTCTTCCGTAAACAGCACATTCGTCCAATCATCGACGGTTAAATGTAGGTGTTTCCGGGAAAATGCTAGTCGTGCCCGTCGATGCTCTCTGGTGTGTCATGGTCCTATGGTCAGCCTTCGTGGCCGCAAATAATGTTCCGCAAGACAGCGGCATATTGTATCATCACTCATACGGCTCCCAAGTACCTCCTGCAGCTGTATTAGAAGGTGCCTTGTTGTTGTATGGCTGTCTCTTACGGCGGCCCGCACATGCAGAAAACGGTCTTCAACGCCAGTTTTGGCTTGTTGCCTTCCCTGGCCCCGCCACCTTGGGTGCTCCTGGGTGTCATGGTACCACTGCACGCCCAGCGCACTGTTTGTTTGCACCACACTAAACCGTCGACCGAGTTCAAGGTACCCGTACCTCTCGGCACGGAGGGTGGTAATCTCTACGAGCTCATCAAGTGTTAGTCGACGCGCAATCCTTTACATGGTTATAGCGGTTAAATTCGCACCTGAATGTACCACGTACCCAACATTCCCCCGCCACAACCTTCCCCCAATCGCTAAAGCTGGAGTTACGTGGAGGATCCTATACACCCCCAACACTATTAAAACGCTGTATACTATGTCCGGATGTTATGTTATTTACATAATAAAGTTACACAGCATTCTGGTCCTTTCTGTAACCTGTTAACGTTATATGAGCCAGTGTGCGTTAATTTTGAGTAAGTATAGATATATATATATATATTATAATAATAGATATATATATATATATATAATATATATTATATATATATATATATATATATATAATATATATATATATAATATATATATATATATATATTAATATATAGATATATATATATTATATATATATATATATATAAGTATATATACTAAATATATATATATATATATATATATATATATAAAGAGAATACTGGAAATCTTTAAAGAATAATGTACAGAGATGGTTCTTATGTGACTGATGAGATAGATGTGAAAGGAGTGTGTGTGTGCATGGGGCATTTCAAAAATCTGCATAACATTGGCAGTGATGAAAAGGTGATAGTGAACGTGTGTGGGTTTAATGGTATAAGAAAAAGTAGATATTTTAGGGAGGAGATAATAAGTTGAGTGAGAAAGTTATAGAATGGTTAATCAGAAGGTGTAAATGAAATTACTGGGGAAATTATTAAGAATGGAGGAGATCGTGATTGTGTAACAAAGCGCTTGTTGAGGGTGTAGGAGAGAAGTGATAGGATCCATTTATAAGGGCAAAGGAGATAAGGGGAACTATAGAAACTATAGGGGAATAAGTTTGTACAGTGTTGTAAAGAAGGTAAATGGTGGTGTTCTGGTTGAAGCAGTGCATTGAGGAACAAAGGGATTGATTTTGAACAAGGTGAATTTAGAAGTAGTAGAAGATATGTATATCAAATTTTTACATTGAAGCAAATTTACAAGAAAATGAGAGAAGAGGGAATATTCTTTATGTTTAATGCGACTTGGCAACAGTCGCATGATGGGATTACTAGGGAAGCTTTGTGGCAGGGGTTAATGATAAATGGTGATGGTGCCAGGCTTCTGAATGGAATCAAAAGTGTGTATGTAGATAGTGAAGAGGGTGTAAGAATACATGGAGTGGAGAATGAATGGCTTAATATTTATTAAATGTGTTATGTCTCCATAGCTTTTTAATTTGTGTATGGATGGGGTGATGAAAGAATTTAAGGTAGAGATAGCAAGGGAAGGTGTTAGACCGATGGAAAATGGTAGAAAGTGGATGGTACTTTTGCTTATTGTATGCAGATGAATTAGTTTTGTGTGGTGAATGTAAAGTAAGTTTCAGAAAATTGGTAAAGAGGTTTGGTTGGGCATGTAAATGAAGGGGTTTGAAAGTAAATGTAGATAAAAGTAAGGTGACAGTGGCGAGTGAGGAGAATCCGCAGAGTGAAATCATGTTAGATGGTAAGCAATTGGAACAAGTATCTAAATTTATATACTTAGGCTATTTGTTGGATGAAAAGGGAACGGATGATACAGAGTGTAGCAGGAAAGTTGTGAATAGTAGGAAGGTGGCTGATGCAATTAAATCCTTGGTGGATGCAAAGGGGCTACGTCTTGAGTGCAGTAAGGTTTTGTATGAGGGTATATTGTTACCTTTGTTAATGTATAGTAGTGAAACTATGGTTTGGAATAAGAGGTGCAAATCTAAAGTGCAATCTGTTCATATGGACAATCATAGGGGCGTGTTAGGTATGAGAAGAATTGATAAAATGAGGAATTAACACATTAGGGAGTTGTTTGGTTGAAGAGGGGAGCGAATGAGAGAATAAATGGAAATACATTGAGATGGTTTGGTCATGTGGAAAGGATGGATGGGAGTCAGTAAGTTAAAGCTGATATATAGTGGTGAGTGTGCTGGGAATCGATTAGCTGGGAGACCAAAGAAGAAGTGGATTGAGTCAGTAAAGGAATGCCTGAAGAAGAGGAATGTGAGTTTGGCAGAGGCGAGGAAAAAGGTGCATAATAGGAGTGAATGGCGGGGTTTTGTGAGAGGGTATGGTAGTGGCCCACCTGCGGCAAGGGATGAACCCTACATTGACAAGATGCCATAGTGAGGGTCTGTTGCAGTCCCATGAAGCCCTAGGGTGGATTTTTGTGACTGCGACGAGTTCTCACTTAAGGGTATAAAGGGGGCGGTAAGGCTGGCCTTTCTTTTTGACTTGCATCCATATTTTCTACTTACTTTCTGTTTACGGTATCAGTTTTGGGGGGAAAGGTGGGTGAGTATATATATATATATATATATATATATATATTATATATATATATATTATAATATATATATATATATATATATATATATATATAATATTATATATATATATATTATATATATCGATATATACTTATATATATATTATTATATATATATATATTATATATATATTATTACTATACATATATTATATTATTAATATATATATATATATATATATATATATATATTAGGGATGTACCGGAACCAGAATTTTTGGTTCCGGCCGGAACCGGAACTTTCCGGAACCTAGAAAAGTTCCGGTCGGAAGTTCCGGCCGGAACCGGAACTTTTTGACTTCCGCTACACCTTACATATTCTACTTAAAACTTTGATTTGATTAACAATTGGAGTCTCTAGAAGTATTCTGGCATCATTGACATATCCATTACTGTTGGGACTCTTATGTTTTCTGTAACCCAAATTTGGGGTAAACGGATCAATAAATTATAAGTAAAATAGGGAATAAAATACATTTAAAAGGTTTCTACGGCTTCAAGTCTAAAATTTTTTTTTCAGAAAAGCATTTTTTCTAAAAGCTTTTGTATTTATTGTTTTGAGGAAAGGGAGATCAGTTTAACTCCACAACATGGCGAGCGAAACTTATTTTCCTACACCACAACATTTCAATATTCAAATAAATTCATTTTTAAATAAGATAATTATGGAATCTTGTTTTAAAAATTAAAAAAATTTTTTTTTTGCTTAAACAGTTTAGTTAATATTTTGTTTTGTAGTAATTTCTACTTTAAAAGTTAATTATTTTAATATAATATATAATTTAATAATAATAATAATAATAAATAATATAATAATAATAATAATAATAATACATGGTAACAATGAAATTTCTTGGACGGGTTTCGCAATTGATTATTGATATATTTGATGTGCTGATTCCAAAAATGTAATCGGTTTTTGGGTATCACACAGCATTTGTAAGATATTGTGGTAACACAGATTTGTAAAATTATGATTTATTAAACTTAATAACACATTTTGTCCACAATTTATCGGGGATTATATGTATATATATTATATATATTATATATATAATTAATATATAGTATATATATATATATATATATATTCAATATATATATATAATCAGAGGTGGGCGTTGCCTAAATTAGTCCGCAATTCCGCAATTGCGGACTACCAAAAAAAATTGCGAAGGTGCGATCTGCGAATAATTGAAAAATATGATTTGCGGAAATGCAGTTAGCGGAATGCCTAAATCATTCCGCAATTGCGGAATGGCGGAATTTTCAATTCCGGCAAAAAATTAAGAGGACTACAAGCCTAAGGTTTATTTTTATACGTGGAATTTTTAAAAACAATGATACTATTGGAATTTATTAGTATTACATTGTCCAAACGAACTAGGGAAAAAAAAATAAAATTCATTTAATTTGGACATTTTGGTTATATATATAATATATATATATATATATATATATATATATATATATTATATATATATATATATATATTATATAGATATATATATATATATATATATATAGATAATAATATATATATAATATATATATAATAGAAATCTACATTGGAGTTGTGATTTTGAAAAAAAGTTGCAAAAATTTGAATCTCCTGTTGTCGCAAATGAATAACTTTTTTGACCTGATTACTAAACATTATTATTGCAGGTGGCATAAAAAAAAAACTCCCGCACCAATCCGTTTCAGTATTAGTGTGTGTCACGAGATCTGTATGTAAGGTTTTACGGGGTTTTGCTTTTTTTGTATCCTGCTCATATAGAGAGAAAAAATAATTAGCCGTTGCTAAATCGCTATGATACAAAATCTTCTGCATAAATCATTTTAACATATAATACTCTCAATACTCACTTTCATCATCAAGAAAGAAAACGCTGTGAGTCAAACAGTGCGTTTTTTCTATCTAGTGCAATTCATATTCATTCACAGTAAGTTCTCTTCAAGGGAGTGACAAAAATCTCTTCATGTGATAATAGCTTTACTGCTTCCAGAGCTCTCCCGTAGAAGAGCTTGTAATTATTCAGTGTTCCCTTATTCAAGCTCTCGTCTCACTCTTCATTTGAGTGAATTATATGGTCAGATTTATTGTGCTTTAAGAATGTAGCGAAGATTGGGACGAAGAGCAGTAAAGGATAAGAAATTCTCATACTAATTGCAAGTATAGGGAGAGAACGTGATATCTGTCTGCCTTCGTTTTGACGTGGTATACTTGACGAGATTGTACATAAGCCCTCATCGAGTCATTTCATAAGTAGTGGTTATCTAGTGAGAAGGATGTGTGCAAAATTATTGGGCTATACTCGTAAGTAAATAGTGTTGGAATAGTAATTTATTATTTTTTCACGCGATTACTTTTGTTTTAAAATGCCAAAGTTTATGCTCGAAATTCAGTGTTTGCTCTAGGAGAAAAGAGCTATACGAAATATATTTCGCTATAGTGTATCAATACTAACTCGTAGGTAAAATATACTAGGATCTACTGTGTGTGTATTGGATGTATTAGCGTGTTATAAATATTAAAAACTGTGAAATGGTCATCATGTAGATCTGCGGGAGTATATTTCAGCACAAGCTATTACATTTTTCTGCTCTCGAGACATATGATATACTTAGATAGAATTCTTAAAGCATGTGTTAGAATTCTTTAATCCAAACTTCTTTAATCCAATTAATTCTACCAAACCAACTCTCAATCTAGTGGAGATCGTTGTGGACGAAGTGATTAAAACAAGCGATACATTCTTCGATAAAGTAACTGCCGCATATGATAATCCTACAAGCACAGAGAGGGAAGTGCTCATGCTTAGAGACTCTATTTCCATAATTCAGGCTGGTGGCAGGATGATTGATTCTGACTTATGATGAAGTGTGGATACTGTGTGGAGAAGGTTATGTATACGCAGAATTACGCAGGTTCTCTTAAAGAAATATTAGCATCAGAGCAGTATGTTAAGACACGTAAGGGGTATTCAAACGGGTAGTATTTAAAATGTAAACTCCGGTCTCTTTCAGTCGCCATCCACTCAAGTTTAGCCATAGGTCGAGAGAATATAAAGACAAAGTGTCTTAGTATGGAGCGTTGATAAAAGGGTATTATCGTACGTTCGCCTCCCTATCTTTACTCGTTGCAGAAGTTTCGCTAGGAATAACAGTCGCGATGCGCTTTACATCTCTATAGATATACAATATAAAGTGACAAGAGGAAGGTCTTTAATTCTTCGGATAAAATCCTACAAATGTGCTGCCGATTTATACAACAAATTCACCAGAAGCTTGCGAACATTGTGCGAAAAATTGTAAAGATCAGATATGGCTTGTCGAGACATGAACGTGATCACTTGAAGCAATTCAGATCGTGGAAAGATAGTCTCAGATACAGATCCGTTGTTAAGTATCCCTTCAATTGTGATATCGCAGCAGAAAAAACTACGAATGATTGTGCTGGATACGATAGTTTTATGAAGATTGAATTAGAAAATAGAAAAAACAATTAATCAGCTGTCCAGATAAGCTCGCTACAGAAGCAATCCCTAATCTCTATGTTGTCTGCAGAGCTTTGAAAGAATTATATTGTCATTACATAATAACAAGTGGAGATGAATATTATAAAAGCCACGAATATATAAGTTCTCACATATCTCTCCAAATTGTTCGAGATAGCGTGTACCTCGAGAATGATTTATTGTTTCTTATATGAATATTAACCTTAGAGATTTGATACTCTCGAAAAAATGGAATGTCATAGTGTTTCTGGTGCCTATTGTTCATTATAAAAAAAGTTCATTGATGGTGATGATCAGGTCAATAGAGTAATATTTTCTTTTAGATTCACAGAACACTTTATATAAATTTTCATTTTATATCTTTAGAAACATATCAAATGTACCCGGTAAAAAGTATTTGATTAGCTATTTATAAAAATTATAAAGTACATTTTGTATATTTATAATAAGCATTACAGATATCCATAGGACTAACATCATGTTGATTTAAACATTAAATTTTCTATTTGTATAGCTATCTACCCCTTTCTATGGTAATGCTGCGCAAATGGATTATATATGATGTTAATCTAGATTTCAAAATAATAAATGATTATTCGGTTTTTGCATAGCATATACTGCATATATTGTGTAAGATAATATGTTGTAGTTATACACAAAGAATTATGTAAAATTTTATGATTATTATACCTTTTCTAAGCCAGGGTCTATTATCAATAATGCTCTTTTATTAGTAGAGATATAATATTAATATTTATAATATATATATAAATATATATAATATATATTATTATATATAGTATATATATATATATATATATAATTAATTAATATGTTAGTAAAATGTGTAGTTAATATATATATATATAATTAATATATATGTGTGATGTATATATTATCCTACCAACTTTCAGGTTATGCCTTCAAAAGGTAGGTTTGTAAGCATCACTGTGAGTTTGTGGGACATAGAACCTAGCTGAATGTCCATACTAGAGCCGTCCGCCTCTACATTTCATAAATACTTTACCATATCGTTGGATTACCAGAATGAGAGACTTGTGAATAAAGGTAAATCTATTTCAAGAAATAGAGTGAGTGATTATAGTGTACTCAGTGAATGAAGGGGTTGGACGTAGGAGAAAACAATTTAGCTCTCCCTGTCACACTCAAACTCATTATGGTGCCGACACTAGATACTTGGAGGTAGTCAGAGTGATATGGTGAAATACGACCCCTTTATACTGAAATGCATATAAATGTATGATGACTATAGTGGACAAAACCAGTAGCCTCTGGCTCCCGACCACCATGAAGAGACATTGAAAAGGTCCATTTTGAGTGAGTGTACGAACAATAAAGTATTGTGGAGAAGTAGAGTAGGAAATGGGGAACTCTACCTCCGTCTAATAGTCGTTAGAGACCACTCACCTATCTCTCCTTTCACATCCAGATAGAAGTCTGGTTGGATCACTGCTTTCATCTCTTGATGCTTACGTAATGAGCCCCTGTCCCCCACTCCGATCTAGCGTGGTTGTGCGAGAACATTTGAGCGTCTGTGTTGGGCAATTTATACTCGTTCTCAGGCTAAGAGGTCACTCCATCAAGCGCTTGCCAACTCAATATGAGAGGGAATTTGAGAAGCTGCTCGGCCATGTCGATTGAGTTTGAAATTGATAACCAACATTTGGCCCTCTTTCGCCTTTTGAAGTGCCTTGTGCCAGATGGAGTTAAAAGGAGAGGAGGAGGAGAGCAAACAGCGAGTAATCGTGCACTAACTAGTAATTTACAATTCGGTTCATGTGCCATGAACTTAGATCTTGTGAATGGATAGTCTCGTAATACTCAGCCGCGTGTGACTTCTCATATCACTTTAAATCAATCGTACCTATAGGTTATTACTCCTCGGTAATATTATTTCTATATAGTGTATGTAGATGTAAATTGATATAATTAAGTGCAGTTGTATATATACTTCAGTTTCATACATCCAATCTAGATGAAATTGAATAAAATAACTGTATATATATATTATATATCTGAGCAGCTTCTGTACAGATGATTTAGTGTGAAGTTCGCTAGGTATCTTTCCTTTAATAATTCCTCACAGAAATAAATTTACTATTAGTGTCTACATTACTGAAAGAGCATTCCACGCTTATTGCCTATCTAATTAATCACATGTCATATATGTTGTCACTGACCATATAAAGATTCGTGCATCATCTTACTTTAATTAGTCAATGAGGTGTTTATGTGCTCGTCCGTATTCTCCTCTCCATCTCCTTCTCGCTCCTCTTCGTGCGCTTCTCCACCTTTGCACAGCAAGAAGCACGAGTGTCCTACTGCGAAGAAAGCTCTTGAGTGCCCAGCTTTTTGGAACGCATTTCTTGATACGGCCTCACGTTGCGATGCGAGACAAGATGCTTTGAGTTCTTAATACTTGCGGAAACAGATTCACCCACTCAAAAATTCCCGTACCTCCAGAGGGCGTCTTCTCTAGCAAGATTACTGAGTCGTCTCCGTTCACAATCTGAACCACCAGAGAAGTTATTGAGTTGTCTAGAGTGTTCTGGGTTAGGTTTCCGCCATGGATGAATATAGAAGGGTATAGTATCTTGGGTGTATGTGTTCTCTCTGATTGTATATACAATGTTGGTTATCATATACGTACTAGATGTTTATACTTACTTAGCCATACTGGTGAGTACTATGATCAATAGGTTTCCCCTAGTAGGCCTATATTTTACTATCTATTATTTGACTATTCTTTTTGTAGTATTTTTCTTTCTCATATAATATATATTATATATATACCTAGGGCTATATTGTTACCAATAGCATACTAATTAGGTTAAAGTAAGGGTTATTTTGGTGTGATAAATCTATATATATTGAACGTAGAGCTTTTCAAAAGAAAGATGTTTGATAAATAAAAGGAGGAAAAAAAGAATAATTAAATTAATACATACGTAAGAGCGGGAAAAAAAGAGATAAATGAAACAGTTTGGAAGGAGGGATGAAGGGACTTACAAGGGAGATAATAGAGGGAAGCTCTTCTGAAAAGTGGATTAGCCCGAAGCAAAATGTTTGAGCGCATTTGACGGTCGAAAACGCAGTTTATGAAATGAATATTACCATCACATTAGGTGCCTGAAGTGATATGTTTATAGTCCTTGCTTCTGTAAGGGGACTTGAATTTATTGCATAGGTAATACTCATGCTCAGTACTGGTTCGTATGCCTTTGTTCACGTCCTACTGGAAAACCCTGAAAGGCAGATATATATGTATGCCGTTGTAGTAATCAATGCGATGACAGCACGCGTTTAAAACTGGCTTCTCGAGGAAGGAACACTTCGAAGAATAATCTGCATAACATGGTTGTAGTCATAGTAACACAGAAGTCGGCCAGTCTCAGACTAGCTGTGCAATCGATTGTTGTGATTGGCGTGTGTGTTGATGGTGCAGGAAGGAATAGAAATGGTCCTTATAAGGAGGTGAGGATAGGGCGTTCCTTGTGAGCCTCAAAGGCAGTGTGCACTGCTAAAATACAACTCGAAGGGTTACATATTATGTGAGACTAAGTTGAAAGAGACTCGTAACTCCGATCCTAGGCTCTCGCTTCTCTGTTTAACGATTAGAGAATATAGAATTGTGCTGTGGTGTGATTGCCATGTCACTGATCAAGACGGAGCTAGTATGGGCTCGATATTTTCATTTGGACTCGAGGAATTTGGACTCTCTTAGAGCCAACAGTGTCTACAGTGGAACAACTTCTTGCTCAATAGCGAAGTGACAGACTCTCATGGACTAGAGAGTTTCGTGCAGTGGTGCATATGGATTCACCCTGGAAGAGCGTTAGATAACAGTAACCCATGTGGACAGACCATTACCGCACTGTATTCGAGGGTAGGAGATAAGGGAACTGTAAGATTATAGGGGAAATGTGAGTGTATTATGGATAGCACATCATCTAGGGTCATTGTGGTGGCATTCCGAGTGTGGACATGTAGACGTTACTATAAGCTGGTGATTTTTACGCCATACGAGTGAAAGCTTGACGTGCCGTTCAAGTAACTCGCGAGAGAATGATTGGTGGAAGAACAAGGTGCGCTAGGAAGGGTAAAGTCAAGTTTATATTCACTCCGTCTTTCTATAACTTGCTGTACTATACTTGGATGTGGTTTGAAACAAATGATGAGAAATGAGGGAGAAGAAGAATAAATTGTATTTAGGTTTTATGGGATGGTATATCTATCGCAACGAGGCTCAGCCTTATTAGATAGGGGATTTAAGTGAGCGAGAGCACCCCTATATGGCATTGTGTTGTCTATTACACTAATAGGGATAATAATGCATGGATATAAGGATTAGGGGATTACCGATCGTATTGCCTGAGTAATGCAAAGAGATGAGTACATATGAAGTTAGCAGCATATAGATCCAGAGACTCTATATTTAGGATATTCAAGCACACCTGCGATAATTACATAGAATATATAAAGTGATTTGGTTATAATCTGAAATAGTCAGCAGAAAAGTGTCCAGGACAGTCGACTGATAATATGAATCAATACACTTGTGCTATCTCTCAATTTGCTAGTTATTTGGGTATTGGTTTGTGATGAGACCAAGAAGTGTAGAGGTGTAGATGAAGTTTTCTTTAGTGTTGGTCATGTGCTCGGTGTTAATATGGGAATGATGGAGAATAGATAGAAGACGAAACTTGTGATAGGTGCCCTACCTAAATTAAACTATTATCGTGGGATGATTTTGGCATTGTGTGGGTGAAAACTGAAGAAAGTTTGATTTGTTTGTAGATAGATTTGCTAGGATGTGAGTAAGGATGTGAAACCTAGATAAGGTAATGTTATGGTTGTGAGTGGAGGACCAGTCCTCGTGTGAAGTTTACGTAGAGGTGGAGCAACCTGGAAAAAGTTGTCTGGTTTAAATATTTAGGATATATGTTGGATGATATGGGAAACAGATGACCGTGAGACTCAGACGAATGCTGTGAATTTTATTATATAGAGAGTTCGTGAATAGCCTAGGAAAGAGTGAGACTCTTTGTGAGCTTGCAATTTACCGAATACCTGTTCTGGTGTGACTGCTAGAGTGTCTGGTTGTTGTTCGGCTCATTCGGGCCATTCATACAAATTTCTCCTCGACTACCTAGATCCACTATCACTATCTTTGAAAATTACCTGAGACTCCGGATCTTACCGACTCCGACCCTATAAATATTGTATATATATTAACGACTCCTCGTACTCCGATACGCCACTACTCATTTTGATATAAAGTTAGCTTCAGACTCAGAAACCTTATTCCATGATAGCTTCGAGTATATGGCTAATGTAACCTTACGAAAAAGATCGGCAGAAAAAATTATAATAGAAAAATAAAAGAAGACATTTGTTTAAATCCATATATTTTAGTATCATAAATAATGTATCACTTAATATATATAATATTATTATGACTAGATAAGTATCAGTTGACGTAATGAAAAATAGGATGATAAAATGGGATAAAGCAAAACGGTGAAGAACTTTCCAATTAATACATCTATTATGAAAAAAATAAATAGAAGAATATATACCCCAAAATATAGAGAATGTTTAGATGTAACTCATATATATAAATGAGTGTATGTTGTTACCTGTGTAAATGTGCCGATATATATTTAAGTGAATGACTATGGTTTGGAATACACGAGGTATTCCCTAAGTAAAATGAAGCCGTTCATGATAATGGACAATTTTAGGGAGCGTGTTTAAGGTGTAATGAGAAGAAATTAATAAAATGAGAAAGAAATGAACGTTAAAGATAGAGAATGTGTGGTGTGGCGGTATATTATATATATAATATAAGAGTAATATAAATGATAGAATAATAAGTGACATGGTTTACATCATGGTGGAAAGGATGGATCATAGCCCGGTATGGTTAGCGTATGTATCAGTGGTAGTGATGAGTGTGCTGGGTGTAAATTTCGAATAACGGCTGGTGATAATATCAGGGGCTGCGGAGGAGGACCGAGGGGAAAAAGTGGATTGAGTCAGTAAAGAAAATGCCTGGGAGGAGAGAAAATGTGAGTTGGCAGGAGGCGGAAGAAAGGTGCATAATAGTGGTGAATAGGGTCGTGAAAAATAAGAGTATTTGTTGTTGTATGGGTTGGACTCCGCACTCGGTTTGTTGTGCGTCCTCAACAACATTCGGAGAACCAATGGTGTGGATATTTAACTCCGGAATTTGACATGACTCCGGACATATGCAGCGGTACTCCACTACGTCACGACATGTCTCGTTCTAAGCTCTTAACACGGGTGGGTTCTTCCTCAGCAATGCTTAAATAGCTATCATACAATAATTTACAAGGTGATACATCCGGAGCTCCGACTCCAGCAGTCAAATTCAAGTAAGGCTGGATGTCTCTCGTTACTCCTCTATTCGCAACTGTTCGTCACTTTATTTACTATTCTACTCTCTTTTGTTTTATCATAGTGTGCTCACATGCCTTCGTACCTAACTCCCCAGTCTTGGGAGAGAGAAAGGTGAGTAAAACATTGTGTTTTGTATAGCATAGATGTAATTTTGTATTAAGTTTTTTTTTTGCTTGTTTTGAGAATAAAAAAAATTAATTACCTACTTCTACAACTTCTATTTTCGTGCTTAAAAATTCCAATAAAAATGATAATACTGTGTAAAATACCTTAAGGACTTGAGGTGTCCTGATTATATCTGTTAGCAGTAAATGCTCTAAGGTTCATAATTTTTATTTCTATAACTATTGAATTATTTGAACGAATTTATTTTGTCAATTGTCAGTATTAATATATATAGTTATATGATATTTCAATTATGATAATTTATGAGGACTAATGTTATTATCACTATCTAATATAAGTTTCTGTTAAACGTCAAAGATTTTCAGACTCGTATATTATATTGGTATAATAAATTAAGTAGTTTTAGGTACTAAGTGGCTTGCAGAGGATGTATTGAAGAATAATATGAAGCTGTCTATATATCATCTTATATTTATGGCTGTACGTGAACAAATACTAACGAAAGAGTTTAGAAAGTGAGTCATTGGATCACTAAGGTGTGATGATAATACGATTTTGATAGGTAATTTTAGTATTTTAACTTTATGGCTCTAAACCTGTTTGTATAGAGACCAAAAAGATTGTTAGGTACTGAGAGTTTACTATGATTATTCTCAGGAAGGAAAATCTTTGTTTGCCAGACGAGATTTCTTACTTAGTGTTATTGACTAAATCGATGAATAAGTCTGTGCTCATAAATTGACTGTCTATATTTAAATATTACTTTTCCTCATAAAGGTGATAGTACAGAAACACTAAATGCTGTATAAGAATTAGAATAATAGGATTTTAAATAAATCTGTGACAAAAACGTATTATATCACATTTGTGACTATAATAGTAACTGATTACTGATAATCCTGAGGCATACAACTAACCTAAATATTATCTATTGCAACCATCATAATTGATTACACTCAATAAGAGATATTAAATAATTTAATTTAATAGATATGTTGTGATATGGCCACAACAAAGCCAGATTATATTCTACATCAAGCTCAATAAAAAAGAAAAATGAGATATTATATGCTCAGAAATACTATGAGGACACCATTTACTATCTTAGTTAGCCATAATACTAATCCTGGTTTGTCGGGTTTGTTCTTACATTCGAAAGAATATGATATTTATATTAATATATATATATATATTATATATATATATAATACTATATATACTATATATATATATCTATAATGATCCTTCTTTTGGTGGCATATACTATAATACTAATGAGCAGCTGAATGTAATAGAAGTCTTTGATATACAGATAAGTGTTAACAGGGACACTTCTAGTTCATATTTGATCGAAGATCATGGCAGGGATAATTATTGGATATCTTATAATTTGCCGATTTATTTTTCAAATGTATTGATTTTACATGAAATGAGATAGTCTGGACAACATTAATTATTGGAAGCTCGGCAGGATATATATATAATAAATAACTTAGATATGCTCCTTATATAAAGTTAGTATGACTGTAGCGTAAGCATTTTTTTTGATATTATCTTTTTATATTCAGCTAATGTACATGAATCTATTCAATTTTAACGTGTGCAAGATAAAGAGAGAGCAAACTATACTCCAATTATGCGGAACCTCAGAAATGCTATAATGATATATATTTGTACATAATTTGAGAATATATTAATTTCAAGTTAATAATAAATAATATATAGATAATATAATATATAAAATTATAATATATTTCTTAATTTCGAATCTATGGGTCTTAGAGCAGCTAGTGGGAAAGAGATTGATGCGAAATGATTAATGAGAGTTCGCCATAATCGTATAAGAGTTATTGGTGTCAGCCATATATATCTCGACGATACACTTCATTAGCGAATGACCAGATCATGGCTGCTGGGATTTTCTGTCTCACGTAGAAGAAAAAGTTATGCTTGATCCTTCTTCAGAGTAGTGAAAAAATAGTTTTGGATTTCACATTTTTGAGTGAGGTAAATGCTAAAATCCTTTACTAATCTAAATATGACTGCACAATCAAATTTATTATTAAATAAATTAACAATAAATTTTTGTAATTTATAGATGTCGATGGATAAGTAACTTTATAAAGATTAGTATAGTATGCGATCTTTGAATTCGCGAATACATTTGTACTCTACTAACTGGTTTGAATAAATCTCAATCTCAATAAGAAATTAAATAATTAATTGATGCCCTATATCTTTTCATTTTTAAATTGATTCTCACAAGAGGCATTATAATTTCTTTCATTATCAGAAAGCAGAAGTTCTGTGATAAAACTTTACCAAAAATGTTTGAAAATAATGTTTATCTAGTTAAGATTGTTTTGACTTGATAAAG
>JABUQX010049673.1:0-2500 GCA_015478945.1 Trachelipus rathkii | reverse complement strand
CCTATACATATACCATTTTTCTTCCACATCAATCCTATCACTGAGGTAGTATAAATGATGAATATCAAATTTATTGATATATATCATTTTATATAAAATTATAGCTAACAATAGATATTTGCATAGAAAATACAAACATATAGTTTTGCAAATTTAAAGAGAGAGATTAATATAACTAAAATAATAAAACATCAACAAATGTTATAATAATAATTATTTAAATAAATATAATATTATATACGAAGATATATATAGGAGGTGTAGGATGAACATTGAGCGAGTCTTCAAAATATGAAACTGGACAAGTGACCTATTTACAACATCTAAATTTTTAAAAGATAGTAAAATAATAAAAGCAAATTAGGAATACATATTATTATGTAATTTTAAGAATAATACCCATAGTATTGAGATAACTACACTCAGCACATAATAAATAATATAGACCAAGTTCATGATAATGGTAAATATCGTTACGGAACAGCCCATCAGATGCTCACAGCATGTAGTAACGAGGAACAAAATGAAAAGATCACATTGTAGTATCATGAAATTATTGACTAATCCGACACTCCCGAGAGCCTCAAAAACGTATTTAATGACTAGGTAGCAGATTCGCCCACTCACTTTAACGTTAGCTTCTAAAGACTCAAGTCCTTTCGTTTGACTGTATTATTCATAACTATTCCCCTCCCTCATTCTTCGGTCGATCGAATGAATTTAGTAGAGTCTAATATCACTCTTAGTAAGATAGTGGATTCTTTTATATATATAACAATTATGTTGAAAATTGAAAAATTATTCAGTGTTAATTTAATCTCATTATTATTAGAACACTCTATTTAGTAAATTATACACTCACTAAAGAATTTCCATGTAATTATATCAAACTAATAAATTAAATTTTCTATTATGTATAACACAATTGTGAGTATAAATTAATGGAGCGACACTCATATCCCTTATACATACACTCTCAGATGATATATAACATATATATATACTATATATCTTATACTACTATATATATATCATAACTATATATATTAATATATATATACTATATTATAATATATAACTTCAGGTTATTTTACTATCACGTAGTCACGCTTCTCCCAATTAGATTTATTTATATATATATTCATTATACTTATTATACTAATACTAGCCTTGAAGGTTCACCATTACATGGAATATAATCCTATGAACTCTTTGCTATCATAGGCTCTTCAGAAAGTTGGAAGTGTTTCATAGTTGAGATATACTACTCGTTATATATATATAGTGCCATACTATAATTCAATAATGAGATTGCTAATAAAACGTGACGTAACACAAATCATCTACTCAATCATATACTTCTTCTCTGGTAACTAACATGTCCATCTTCACTTGAGTCACTCACTTCAGAATATACATTAGTCCACGACATTAGCTGAGTCGTGAGAGTAGACACGTAGTGTCGGGTTGAGCGTACTCGTTGGTGACTGTAAGAGCACTCGTACAGTGAGTCGCGTACTTTAATTTATATCCGTATTATTGAGAGACATGAAAGATGTATATAGTAGACTCCAAATAAAATAATACACTTGAGATGATTAAATATATTAATTTATTAAGTGAGCACATTCATAGTTTGAGATCAAACACCAAAAGAAGCTTCAAGCGTAGTTTTAAATGAATGAGATTTTACTCTCCATTCATACTAACAGAGATAAATTAATAAAAATTGTTATTGATATTAATACAAAACAAAAATTAAAAATTATTAAGGAATGAAAAATTTATATGATATATATTTGATCAGTTATTTATTGGCAATCATACTTGAATAGTTAGTAATATTATCATGCATTAATATTATATAGATGAGGGGGAGAAGAGTTTTGTAAGAGGGGTCAAATTACACTCATGTTTATCTAGACGAATGAGAAAATATTTAAGTTGGGCTAGAGACATACCTCGCGAGGGTTGTCATATTAATACTTTAGTATATTTTTTTCTTTTTTCTTTTTTTTTTTTTTGGAAAACCGGGAAGGAAAAGAAAAAAATGTAGATAAGAAAATGCATGCTTTCTTCTATTGTCTATACGGAAAAATTTATTTCGGTATAGAGTTCCCCTGCCAGAAAAAAACTCTGACTTAGGCAATAATTGCAGATGGGTTATAGTAGATTGGCTCTATTCCGGGATAAATGGGTAAAGTTGTTTTGGGTTCTGGTATTGGAGCTCGTTGTACAACAGTGTGCTGAATATTGGGTACTGCCGAAGGAGCTGTCGGAGGGACTGCAGGAACTGCCTGAATCGGACAGAGTTTAAGGTAGACATAGTAGATTCCTACAATGCAGAGAATAGTAATAAAAATAGAAAAACCGTATATAGAAAAAGAATGAATGTTGATTAATTCCTGGGTCTGTAAAGTTTTGTTTATGTTATCAAGTGAAGCGTCCCAATGTGGATGGATAGATTTCAATTTCAACTTGGAGGATAAAGAAGTTATAT
>JABUQX010049672.1:0-20000 GCA_015478945.1 Trachelipus rathkii | reverse complement strand
TTGAAATGATATGAGGAGACATGTGAAGGGAACACTTCGAAAATCTGTATAACATAGGCAAGCAATAAAGAGGTGATAGCGAATGTGTGTATGCGATATTGATTGGTGCAGAGTTATTTTCTTGTATTAAATCAATGAAGTCAATGGTAGGGAGATTTTATTTGATAATTAAGTGTGGGTTGTAATTCTGAAGGTAAGACGGAATTTATGGTGAAAATGGTCAAGATTGGAGGCGAAAAGGTGATTGGCTGGATATGGAAGTTGTGCATTTAACAAAGTTTATGGAGGGTAGTCCCGAAGGATTGGGTAGGGGGAACTGTTAGAGCTATAGGGAAAAATTTAGTTCGTTATTAAGGTTGTAGAAGATATACGATGGTAATTTTAATTAAAAGAGTTGCAGTCAATGGCACTGATGACTAATTGGTGAAAAGAAATGGACAATTTAGAAGTGGATTGAGCAATGTGTAGATACAAATTATTTTCACATTTGAAAACAAATGAATTGCGCAAAAAATGGTGCAAGAGGGTAAATGTCTATTTAGGTTTTAAACTTGCAACAGCTTTGACAGATTATAGGAAGCTATGTGGCAGGCTTTGTGATGATTGGTAATTTGTTGGTAGGTTCTGAATGGAATCAAACGTATGTATGACGACAGTGAAACGTCTGTGATGATGGATTGAGAAGTGGATTGGAAGCAATTTTTGGATAGCGAGTGAGGAGTGATGTGATTATGTCTCCTTGGTTATTTAATTTATATATGCGATAGGGCTAGAAAGAATTTAAGTAAGAGGTGGCACCGCTAGGCAAGTATGAGTTGATGGAGAATTGAAGAGATGGAAGGTGCCCTACTTATATGCGTATTATTTGGTTTTGTGTGGTAATCTGAAGAGTTTGAGAGTTTGGAGATTGATAGAGGTTTAGTCATGGTGTAGTAAAGGAGGGCTGTGGAAAGTAAAATGTAGATAGAGAAGGGTTATGGTAGTGAGTGAAGTAAGTTTACGGTGTGAAGTCCGTTGAAAGTTGACAAATGTAACTTACTCTAGCTCTTTCATCTTTAGGACTATTATATTAGATGAAAGGAACGATTCATGGCAGGTGTAGTTGGAAAGTTGAGAATAGAATGAAAGTGGCTGGATTCTGCAGTTAAATCCTTGGGGATGAAAGGGGACAAGTCTTGAAGAAGCTAGAGATTTTGCATATTAATGTATGTAGTTGAACTAATAGGTATGAATAAGATTCTGAGATAAAGTTAATGGTTGTTTTTCAACTTCGAAGACGATGTAAAAATGCTGTGACAAAGAAGACTTTATAAAAAATGATCGCACAGATGTGAAGAGATTTTGTTTTTTGCTAGTGCTATTTTGTGTTTTCTAAATTAAGATTATTTGCTTATATGGAAAGAATAGGAAGATATCGGGTGGCTAGCGGCATGCATAGTGGTGAGTATGTGAATCGACGGCTGGAGACCGACAGAAAACGTGGGATGGAGTCATAGGATATCTGAAGGATTATGAATGTTGATTATTTGCAGAGGCGAGAAAAAATGAATGTGAATAAGAGTGAATGGGGGGGTTTGTGAGGGGGTATGTTTGGGGCTGCATGGTCCAAGGGGTTAAACCGCGTAACCTTTAGTGGATCGTGAAAATCCTAGGAGTGAAATTTCCTCATTGAACTGCGACAGGTTCTCACTTAAATGTATGGAGGGCGGTGCGCAAGTAACGGGGAGGGTTAGGCTTTTTTTCAACTATACTCATGCTCATTAATACTTCTTTCTATTCCGGTTAGTGAGCATCTCCCCAATTTGAGAAAAGGAGGAAGATGTGATGATGATGATGATGATCGATTGATGTGATGATAACAATATAGATGATGATGATGATACTATATATTATTTTATACTATATAGTATATACAGTATATTTTATCTATATAATAAGTATATATATAGATATATATTTTATAGTATAGGTATATTATATATATATATCAGTATAAAGTCAATAGAAAGTGTAAAAATAGCAACCTTGGTGTTGATTTTGATTTAGATTACAAAATTAATGCATATTTCATATACTTATATTATAAATACAGGAATACAAGATAATATTTTCAATTCATTATATTTCTTGTACGACCCAATGAAATCATCATTTGCTTAATATTTATAATTCTGGTGTTGTAATTAATAATTTAAAAGAGATAAAATGCCTCTTAAAATTTCTGCTAAAGTGTTATTATAAGTGCTGTATTGCTTTGTAGACTTGCCTTTTAAATTGTAATGAAAATAAACATCTTAAGTTGTAATTATAAGTTAAGGGGTTAACAATAACTATTTCAAAGGAAGACAGGTCTATAAAGACTTATTCAACCTATCTATACAATAGTCACCGAACGTAAGAAAAGAAATCATAGAGAGAGAGAGAGGAGACGACGAGACGAGAGACAGAGGGGATGCGATACTGAGAACTGAAGAAGAAACTGACCACGGAGAGACTGGAAAATTTCCATTACACTCCTTTTTTAACATTAAATACAGATCTTGTCTTATCTTAACACTGCATCTTTAAGGAAAAACAAAAAAAGACTAATATATACCATAAATTCAAATGAGAGAAAGTGAAGAGAGGGAGACAGACAGACAAAGAGTCAGACTGACTTGACAGACAGACTGAGAGAGAGAAAAGGTTCTTTTGGAAATTTCTTAAATTGTAAGGAACTTTACTTAATTTATTATTATTCACACTCTGCTTCTGCAATATTTTCAGTGTGTTTAATTATATTGGTCATTCAAAGTTTTCGCTTAATCCCGGTCAAACAGATGGGACAAAGTAGAAGCAGATTATGTTCAAATAGCTTCTTTGTTATTTTCTAGACTTTACCTCCTGTTTTTAGTCAAATCTCAGGTTTATTGAGCAGTTCGAAAACAAATACTTCTCTGTTTCCTATTACCGTTACTATTCTCAAATTTCGGTCAATGGCGGATATTGTACATGGGAAGCAACGATTTTGTTCTCATGTTTTTGATTTGAAGTCTACCAAATATTCTACCTAATTGGTTTGAAACTCTTGGCAATCCACGACTAGATTAACCTGTGTTGTCTGTCTTTATAATAGCTTTACAGACTATCTAAACAAAGTAGAAATCATTTTCTATAGCTTTCTTTTTATTAAATCGTCATTGTGAATGCTCTCGATGTTTACAACAGCTTCTCTCTATAGTTCTATATGCAAAGTTGGTGAACTCTCCAACGGTCTCACAATCAATATAGTCTTGAACAGTAAGTATAATTCATACTCGGTCTCTGCTCGTTTGAAGTAAAACTCAACATTGCTAAACCTTCTAAAGTTGATAATTCTTTTTTCCCAATTACTGATTACACTTTTTTTCTCTCGCTCAGTATACTTACACACCTCCTCACTCTGTATCTACGCTTACTCTTCATGGTACTTCACGTAGGAGAGATACCGGCCTTTCAGGGAGTATTTATTGGCACGGTGAGTTGCAAGATTGCAAACTGCACCTCATGCTCCTTGAGATTATCTTTAATAAACAGCTGAACCTCGTTCACAACTACGGTCGGTACAGGAGGGCGCACTTAATGGAAAAGTCTCTACGCATGGATTAATACATCTCATATCTATTCCTTAACATTATCACCATCAACAAAAACACACATAAATCTTGTTTAACTCCGGACAAACTCTCGTCGATGCCATGGAGATAGATGTGGGATCTATGGAGAAGCTGACTTAAGAAAGTACTGTATCTTAAACTTGAAATCACCTTAGGTACTTTATTTCAACTCGGATCATGCAAAATATTTTCTCTTTTTAAAAATGCAATTAATGCATTCGAAGATTTCTTTACTTATAGTTTTACCTATTTGCGAATAATATCATCTAACATTTTTTACCTTCTCTGTCCATACTCTTTTCTTTTCTATTCCAATAATACTCCACAAAACTGTCACCTGATTTTTTGTCGAAGACGAACTCTTCGCCTAAAACCCTTTGTCTTTTATTTCAGTGAGTATATCCAATTGTTGTTATACAACTTCTCCAGCTCTTCAGAGCGTCATTTATGATCATAGATCGGTATTTCTCCTCGAACCAGCAAAACATCTTAATCGTCTTATCTGGCCTGAACATCTCCAGAATTTTAGGGTGTATTCCGATATAACTTGAAAAGCCTTGCTATGTTAGGATGCAGACAGAAGAAATCTACATGTTGACAATGGTAGTACTATGGATAGACCCAAAAGAAATTCAAATCCAACTAGGGGAGACGACGCGATTTCAGTCGATAAGTTGTTGGCCTCTTCTACGAAGTCAGCTCTCAAGGAGAGTATCCGCTTTAGACCTAGACACTGTCTGCAACCAAACGAAGTGTGCATGTTGAACCAACTGGCTAACAAAGGCTCACTGGAAATGAGCCGAGTCTATAATGTAGTCCCATATAATTTTAGAAATTCAAGTTCCAACCCTGCCTGTTAGATTGTACGCGATCATGCGTCCTTTGGCAAATTACTTTGAGTCATCAAATATTCCACCCAGCGGAATCGACCCATGCCGATAACATGCAAGATGGTTGTAAGCTATTACATCTTTAATGCACCGGAGGTTTCCGTAAGGTGATTTTGATGCTTAGTGACAATTCATATATCGAACCTCTCGAAAACATTTAACCCCTTCGTAAAGAACAAATTACTAATGAATCTGCGATAGACACAATGTCAGTAGAAACCATTGCCAGAAAAATGTATCCCGTGGTTTGAAAAATCAGTGTCAGTTGAGTCTTCACTTCGCTGTAAATATCGGCTATAGTTGTTGCTCGTGAGTCGTGAATATGCGAGACACGTAAGAGTGCAAGGATTCTAGGTACAGAAAATCTAAGATATTTATCCAACACAAGCATATTAAATGTATATCAAACCATAGCGATCGAATGCTAGTTCGAAGGCAATTAAACGAATACATAGTTAAGAGTTAAAAAACGCACCCAGAAGTGCGAACAAGGAACACGATTTAGCATGACATGAAGCGCGAACAAATTTTCTTAAAAATTATTCACTAAATTCTCTTAAAACCAAGCATATATCAAAGCGAGCGTGATAATGATCGCGATCGCGAACCCGAAACCCATGCCCAAACCAAGGTGAACATTAGGGCGAGCCCAGACGAGAACGCCAAAACTAACTGCTGCAGAAGTAGTTAGCACATACCAAAATGACCTTCTTGGGCGAGCAGTTCAATAAGTTTGCTGATCAGCTGATTTTCAGTCTTCATAAAATCTAAGAAAATTAATCGACTTTTATGATTTCTAGTTTTTTCGTTCATTCCTGTCGTTCAGCTTTCAAGAACGTACCACATGTTTACTTTCATTGTTACTCACATATTTTCTGTTGATCTTTATCGTGTTATTGTTCGCGTTCGCTTCGATGCGAACTAAGCGAATCACCTAAAATGAAATTTGTTTGCACTTTGATGTGTGCCATTTACCTTTAATGTATTGGGTTCGCCTTCGCTCCCGTGTTGGAGTTCATTTTCGTTCGGACGTACCAGAAAGCGATCAACCCAACATAAAATGTTTAATCACGACTGAAAAACAGCTGATCAGTAAACTCAACAAACTGCTCACGCGAACACTTCATTTGGTGTGTGCTAACTAGTTCTGCAGCAGTTGGCGTTTGAGCTCTCGTCAGTGATCGCGTTGGCATTAGTTTAGGATTTTGCTTACCTTAAGCGTTTGGTGTGTAACTGAAATGGTAATTGGAACTTTCTCATTTGAAAGTGATCTTTTCAATACACATATTTTAAGATACATAAATGGAGAAATTTTATAAAATTCTTAGAATCCAGCTGTGGAAGACAGGTGTTTAAATAAACAAGATAGAATAAGATAGAGCAACAGCCCATATGGCCAAGTACGGTGCAACACCTAATGCAGATTTTCCTATTTCAGTTGGCCTTCATTTAAAATAGTAATAGACATCTTATTCGGTGTTAGGTGAATTAAGGAGTGAATGTCAATAAACTCCGGATCATCAAGCATCTTAAAGACAACATACATATTTTTGAGTACGAAAAGAAGAAATTAGATGAATTACAATTTGAATACAGGGAAACGAAGTATAGAACTCTGTACCCGATGAAAAATGTAAAAAAATAAACTCGTGTTTTTGCATTGCACAAAAAATCGAACCCTTAGTAACAAAAATTTTCTATGCAAATTTACAAAGATTTCCGATTGAATTGTATTTTTCATGAATATGTGTAATCTATGTTCAGAAAATTAACAAGCAAAAGATTATGGTCCAATATTTCCTAAGATAGCCCGACAACAGTGGTCATGTAGCCACCGATAATAAATAATAATGAGTGACCTAATAGTCACTGATTATATTATATAAACTAAATATAAGATGAACATATATTAAATATATATAGTAAAAATACTATTATATATATTAGATTATATATATATATATATACTATATACTATATATAATACGTAATAGTAATATATAGGTATATCACGAGAGCCGTAATGAATTTGACCCTTCGGAACGCGTTCGAGATTATTAGTACCTATACTGAGGTCACGCTAATGTACTAGATATATATATACCGTGATATATAGATTTTCTCTAATCACACGTTACATAATTCAGTAATTAAGGGCTATATATAGTATATACTATTTACTCTTTTTATCTTCTCATATGTCCCAATATTAATACAGTTATATTATTTCTAACTTTAGTAATAAGGTAAATATGAAGCTAATAAGAACAACTGGGTTATATACAAACAAATAACGTTTGTAAAACTGAAATAAAGTGAATCTCGAGAGAGAGGCTCTTTGAGTAACACGCTCCAAGACGTGATTTTATACAGAACTTTTTAGGGATATGAAGAGATCTCTCATATCTATTAATATGATATGATTGGCATTATGCATTAGTGTGCATTCTCTCTCTCTCATACCTCATTCTCTCTCTCGTATCGTCTCTCTCTCCATACGTATCAAGACCCTTCTTCTCTCATCTCAATCTGCGCAATGCGCCCAGTTCCCCGCCCACTCTCTCCTCGTCTCTCTCTCTCTCCTCTCGACTCTTTGTACCTCGTCTTCATTCGTCACCATTTCTCTCTCTCGTCCTTCTGCGCGTCTCCCTTTCTCTGCACTCTTTGTGTTCCAATCAACTTCCTCGATGTCGTATACTCACTCATGTCATCTCTCCATCTTCCTCGTATCTGTCTTCTTATCCTCATACTCCTTCTGTCTTCTCTCTCCTATGTAAGCCTACCACCTTAATGACAAAGTTTTACTAATTTCCTGCTCTTCACTTCCCCTTTCATATATAAACGTTATAGATAATGTTGTTTATTAGGCCCATAGTATAATGATATATATTAACTTGGCTATAATTTATTAATATAGATCATATAAAGATACCCATACTATAATACTACCTGAACATAGATGGCCCTTAAATAAACGCTTCTAACCTATTGAGAGAGTAATACTTAATATATAATATTAGTAATAGCTCACTTTACGTGACCCACTAGAACACGGTATATAATACCCTGTGGGCGTATTACTATATAGAATCAAAAATATACATCGTACTATCTTGTGAAATGGTTCAGCTTTTTATTTTTGTAACTAATACTATATATCATTATACACTATCGTTTATATATAACCAGCTATAGTAAGAAAATATGGTCTAGTAACACACACACTATATAATAGGTGAGCTAGTTATAGATACCAGTCTATTACGTTAAGCAGTACTAAAATGAGTATAATAGTATAATATATATATATCTTATACATAAATAAAATTCATATTTAAAATAAATTAGAGTGGTTGGTCAACAACAAATACAAGTTTCGATTTTTTTTCGGGTGCAATTTGGCTTAAAAAAATGAAAATTTGGTAACAGTTTCAGCTGAATTGCATAACGATTAGACCGTGTAGGCCATTGCAGTTAATAAAGGCAGAGAAATGCAGCTATAAATTTATCTTATGATTATGATGATTACATTAAATCTCTTAGCATTTTTTACACCTCTGGCTTGATATATATATTCTTATCGATTGGTGTGGATTATGAGTCTATTTGGAAAAACTTCGCTTATAATCCCACTTCTCACACCAGATCTATATAATCCATTGGAATCTTCAGATCTGTAATTCTCTATGCTCGATGTTCTACTCCCTCTTGTATGGTCATATCGCCCATGGAGGATTAAATGGTCCCATATCTCTTAAAGTGGCACCCATGTTTAGCTTTTTTTATCGCGTCCTCTCCTACTTTATGCACACTCTTAGAATAATGTTCTGATCATTTTTTCTATTACCTTTTTCTTTTCTTGTGTATTTATTCATATGTTTTTTCAGATTTTTTAGATCATATCTATTTATGTTCTTTTTAGGTCTTT
Source organism: Trachelipus rathkii (assembly GCA_015478945.1). Lineage (NCBI taxonomy): Eukaryota > Metazoa > Arthropoda > Malacostraca > Isopoda > Trachelipodidae > Trachelipus > Trachelipus rathkii. The sequence goes on along the minus strand of JABUQX010049672.1, from coordinate 11,547 downwards.
TATACACGTAATTCTCCGTAGTCAATTTCATGAATGTCTTCAACTATACAAGAAATTATTTAGGATTGGTTTCGAGGGGGAAGTGTCAATCAAAATGCGAAATTCCTTTCTTTGTTGTTTTCAAACAGCTAATAATAGAGACCATGCTCTTATTTTTTGCCTTCAGACTCTGACTGTTGCTTATACATCGCTAATCGTTCTTCATTTCCCACACCTAGTCATGTCATTATCAATCATCATTTTCTTCTTAGGATGTTAATTTTAGAGCCTTTGCATTTTAAACATTTTTTTCCAAAGTATCTCGAAAATGAACAATGTAACTCCTTGATGAATTACTGAGGACAGTTACAAATACCAATATATCGTCATCAGTATCCAGTGTCCTAGTTTTGTATTGCATCAGTCCTTCGGCAATTGGTGATCTGCAAATATTGCCAATGCAAACCATATCTTCTATCTGTTTCCAGTAGTTTTTTACGTAAACTTCGAACAACGTCATTTATAATGTAATAACCGAGTAAGGTCTTGGTTGGGGGCCAAGCAGTGGGTTGGTTTAGAGTCGAAAGGAGCTGCCCAGTATTTACCCAAAGTTGGGGCGTTGAAGCACAGAATAAGGAGCCTTGTACATGTTTTAAATATTGGGGCATTTGAAATTATAAATAAATGATATCCTTCAAATACACTTTCTTTTCTCTAAATCTGTTAGATGTCAAAGAAATTATGCCGGTAAAGTAGAAATTATAATGGCTATTACAGAAAATCAAGAATAATAAATATCTCTGTAATTTTAGAAAGAATAAAGGAGACTTCAGTAATCTTTATTCAGAACCTACCCAAAAAGTTTGAAGATCTGGCAGAACTGGGCAGTAAAGAATGCCCAGACACATACGCTCCGAAATGGAATACATCATATTCATGATAAAATAAAATTGTCTGTTAATAGGATAGATCATCCTAAAGAAAATTAAACAAGTTGGATAAATTTCCTTGTATAAATCATCATTAAATCTGATTCCATTTATTTTATAATTGTTCGATAAATTTGCCAAGTAGGAAGCGATATTGCTCCATGTTTTGTACTTACATCTTAATCATCGTTCTTTATCTTTAACAACCCAAGTTTCTTGTATTTTGTCTTAATGTCCTAGCTTTTGCCACGCACCCAGTCCCTGCAAATTTTTTTTTAAATATCTAGCTAAGGGCAGATATTGTGTTCCATACTTTAACAATGGTAATAACACTTACCTTTAATAGTAGAATAAACCTTAAAATATGATGGACACGATACTACATGCTTAAATACAGAAATTTTTTCTCTAATAATTAACACTACTCAACAAATTTAATTTTTTCTCTACCACATGCTACAGGATATGATTTATGCTTATTATAAAATTGATTCATTATACGTTGATTATATTACGAAAATGATGTTAAAAACTTCGTAACAACGTAACAATTTTTTTTGTGTGACAACGAAAAGTTTAAATAATACCGGCAAATATATTATTTTTTATGCTATAAATATAAAAACAAAAGTTAATACTTTTAGTCAGAGGAAAATATAATAATTGTTATATTTACAATAAATATTATATATTAAATTATAATATATATTAATTATTATTATTAATATATTTTAATTATATATATATAGATTATTATAGATAAAAGTTATATATATAAATTATATATATATATACTTATATATATATATATATATAATTAGTAGTATGATTATGACCTATATATAGGATAACGCCCAGTAATTATTTACCCATTGAGATCTTTAATCATTGTCTTATATGAGGAACTTATTCCGCGGAAAACCTTGAAAAATAGTTCGTTATCCGTGAAACCGTGAAACTTTATATCGCTTATCAGCTTAAGGGTACAACCCTAACATATATAAGCTGCGCTTATTGCCAGAAGGCCCGATACTTAGACAGTAGAACATCACGTGAGCTGAGCAGCACTTATGGGCTAAATCGTTTATCGGCAAAGAGTATAACTATACCTGTATTGCTCAGCACTTCTGATCGAGTATCCTACCGTCATTCAATGATCAGATAGCTACTCCGATTGTTTATATATAATCCTTTAACGTAATTTCGACGAAATTAATAACCGGGTTCATATACTATTGAGATTAATAATAATATTAATAATCAATATTTCTATATGAAATTATGAATTAAAAAAGTCGGTAAAAGAGATGATCAAGTTATTTAAAATTAATTAATTCGTTAATTTATTATTCTTATATTATTAATATATTATTATTATCGTCTTTGCTAATGTATTTTAAATTGGGATTCTTTAAGACAAAAAGACTGGCTCATGAGTCGCGTTTAGTATAAATAAGTTCGGGAAAAGGAAACTATTTTTTTTGACTCAGAGAAATAGGAGTTGCTACCCATCGCTAATATTAAAAAAGGGAACGAGTAGAAATTTCAGTCGGCGGCTTATAAGTGACGCTACACACACACACACCACACAACACACACACACATCACACACACACACATCACATATATATATAAATTATATTAATACTATATATACTACTATAATATATATAATTATATTATAGTATATAATATATAATGATATAATATATATAATATAATATAATATTATTATATATCTTATATAATATATTAATACTGCTATTAATATTTTTTTTGTTCACTAAGGCAAGTAGGCGTTGCCTACTATGCCTACCCCTAAAAGCCACCACTGCTGTCTATGCGTCACTGTTTCACTACTGCTTTTACTGCTTTAGGGTCAATGAAAAAACATGTTTTTATTAAAAAATTTAACAACTTTTTAGCAAAAACATCAAATGTTTTGAAAAACATGAAATGATTTTCAAATACATAAAATATTTTTCAAAAACATAAAATGTTTTTCAAAAACTTTAGTAATGAAACAGGTTTTCTAAAAACCAAAATGTTTGAGTGTAAAATGTATAATTCAACGTATGCAAATTCTGCATGTATCCTTCTACAAGGTTTGGTGTAACATACATTAGACAAGTCGTATGCAAGTTTTGATTCAAGCACCGCCATACTTAGTCCCGTCTCCTTCTCCACCGCTCATCCGCTTCCATTCAGGTGTGAATCTGCCTCCTATTCCAGCATCAGCTATGTACTCGGTAATTTATTTCATCTTTTTTTCCTAAGGACCACAGCTCTGGGATCTCTCGGACACCTGTGAGAGTTCGGAAACTGTTATTCATGCTTTACGTTGTTGAAAACATAAATAAGCACATCAATATTCTATTATTAAACGTAACTTTACTATCCCGGCTCCGCACCGGCACCAGCACCAGCACCGGGATCCAGTACTGGTTCCGACAATAACTCACCTGATCAGACAGATGAGACTTCTTTTTCTTCCTTCTTCTTAATCCAACTTCCTCGGCTACTCACTCTGAGATTTTCTTACAACTCTAGCTCCAGCACAGGCTCGGCCTCCTGCTCCAGCACTGCTGAATACAATGACTCATCTGCTCTGTCATATGAGACTTCTTCTTACTCCATATTCTTATACCGTCCTCCATCTTCATCTGTTACGCAATCCATGTTTTTCAGTTAGGAACCCCCCTTAGGGGTCCTCCAGCACACTTGAGGGTTCTGAAACTCTCAAAAATGAGTTCTAGGTCGTTGAAAACATTTAAATTAACGCCTATATTATGATGTTAAGTACATGTTTACTAAAGCGGTACCGCACCGTACAGTACCGAATAATTTGAGCCAGTACTTAACTTAAGTTAGTACTCTATTTCATCCACCCTCTTCTATGCAGCCACCAGATTTCATCTGCCTACGACCATTTCCAAATTTTGGGGCTCAGCCTCATCACATTGGGAGTAGCTGCTCAAAAACTCAGGACAAGGTGGGCGACACCACCCGCAGTCAGGGTAGCAAGTTTGTAGAGGATATGATAGCCGTAACCTTACTAAAAGAAGGGAAAGTAAAAATGGGTGGGACTTAAAAGGGTTTCGAACCCCGAAAAGGAGATCCTACCCTCAAATTTCAGGATCATAGATCGGAAGGTCGATGTCACTAAAACGAAATATATATATATATATATATATAATATAATATATATATATTAAAAAGATAAAAATATATCTATATAATATTATAATATATATATATTATAATAATTTTATATTATATTATACTTATATATAATATATATATATATATATTATAATATTATATTTATATAATATATATTAATATATATATATATGTAAATATATATATATAATATAATATATATATATATATATATATATATTATATATATATATATATATATATATATATATATATATATATATATATATATATATATATATCATCCCATAATAAATTAAACTAGTGTATCATTGTGAACTGTGTAGAAACTTATGAAAAAGGACACAAAAGGTCCAATTTCGAACAAAGTTTATGGCTCTGATAAGAGCGCCCTTTTATTATTATTATTATTATTATTATTATTTATTATATTATTATTATTAATTCATTATTTATTATATATTATTATTATTATTATATTATTCATTATTATTATTATTAATTATTATTATTATCTATTATTATTTATTATTATTATTATTACTTAATTATTATTATTATTATTATTCATTATTATTAATTATTCATTATTATTATTATTAATTACTTATTATTTATTATTATTATTATTTTATTATTATTATTATTATTATTATTATTATTATTATTATTATTATTATTATTATTATTATTATTATTATTATTATTATTTCAAAAGTATGGTCAACTTCCAAGACAGCCTTGTTATATGCTTCGATAGCGTAACTGGTTAGATGTTTGTCTGATATATAAGAAAGCCTGGTTCGACTCCAACTCCAGTTTGTGGAAAATTTTAAATAAGTAAATTTAATATATTAAATAAGGAGAATGGGAGAGAAGGTGACGTTATCCATTGATTTCGTAAAGTATATATGTCAGTCTATCTGTCTGTCCTTAGATGTATGTGTTCTGCTCTCGCGCTCCCCAAAAACATTGAGTACATGTGCATAATATTAAGTATACTTAAACAACCAGCCTGACGTCATACGCATAAATACTAAATAAAGCTAAATATGCCGAAAAGTAGCTAAAAGTGGTGCTGGGCTAGACAGTGCGGTGTGGAGTAGTACCCTGGGACCTCAGGGATACACCCAATCAACTCGGGGACCCCGGAAAACAAATGAGAGACCCAGGAAACCCACAAATTCATACCAAAAAACGCGCTAAAAGAAAATGTTGCAGATGTTTCATAGGCAACATTTGCAATGAAAAAGGGTCCGTAATCTCACCCATACTGCTGACCTCAGTCATGTTTTGTGTCAACATCCTTATTTTTCTGAGCACCTCTTCTTGTACATTGAATAAACGGTCATAATCCTTGCTGTGTGTGGAAATTTCTCTTTTCGGCCTGGCTGGTCTCTCTCTATATGGCGTTTACTTCTGCCCATCTCTCTCTCTTCCTTGATGGAAGTAGTAATGTGTTTCATCTTGACTTTAGAAATTGCGATACAAATTGTCTGATAATTCCACCAAATCCCCAAAGTTCCGATTGCCTGAATATGACATCAAGCTAATCTGTATTTGATTTGGTAATTGAGATAAGAAACGTTCTCTAATAAATTTTGAATTACTTTCAACCACTAAGTCAAAGTTTCCTTCTCATAGGACCAACTTAACTCTGCTTAAGTAAGCGCTCGGCATTTCATTCTTTTTCATTCCCCATTGAAAGACTACCTAAATTTGCTTCCTCAGAGCGGGGGCATAAGTCCACTGAACTGCAATTATTAATCTTTGGGATTTGTCTTGTTGCAACGGAAAAGTAATCGTATTTACGATTTTTTTGGGTAAAATAGAAGATCTCTGAAGTTAAGATCTCTTAAAGAAGATCTCTTAATCTTTCTTTCGGATCCGTTACGTCATTTAGCTTGAAGATAGTTGTTGTTGTGTGGAGCTAGGAGAGGGGGTCGAATTCGTTGAAGTGGGGGAGAGCTCATAAGAGTAGAGTTTTAACCCTTCCCCCATCTTTTCTCGATGAGCCAGGAGGGAAGTGACATTTATTGGTGCTTGAAGTCGTTTGAACGTTGAGCCTCTTTCCATCCGACTCAGTCTAGAACTGGGAAGAAGAGTCTTCTTGAGCATTGTTGAGTCTTCTTGGTGCGGAGTGAGGATCTCAACGTTCTTGAGGGAGTATTCTGAGAGTTACTCTTCCCTTTTGTAACTTCAGAGATCTTCTCTTTGTGAAAGGCATTTTTAACGGGTTTAGACACCAGATTGGGGTTTTATTGGCTAAGTGATAGTTTTGGGGGATCTTGGAATATGAAAAGAGCACTTTTATGTATTTAGGATGTTTCATAGCGGCTTTTTTTATTTCTTTATGCTAAGAACAGACAAACACACCCACTTTTTTGACCCTGTTTTTTTTTCTATTGAACTTTTCACTATTTTGATCACTTCCACAGCAATTTCGCTTAGCAAAAAGGTAACTAGAGGGGGGAATAGTCCAAATTCTCGACAGGAAAATGGTCGACACGACATAAAAAAAAAATTATCGTGCAGCAGTCCGCAGGCGTTAGGTTAGGTTAGGTTAGGTTAGGTTAGGTTAGGTTAGGTTAGGTTAGGTTAGGTTAGGTTAGGTTAGGTTAGGTTAGGTTAGGTTAGGTTAGGTTAAATTTTGTTGGATTCGTTAGAGAAACTCTAAATAACCAGATTTTTTTTTCTTAAACAAATGTCGCCATTTGACTTGTCGACGATTTTCCATTTCGACCATTCGGGACTAGCTTCCTATAGGACATCACCAACGTGTAAAGCTAGGAATTTAATTCTTTAAAGGGAAGCAAGCAAAAGAGTTATTAATTTTATTTATTTATTATACAATGAAAGGTAAATTGAATGAGACACCAATATTATTTGGTAGAAATGATTACAATGAAATTTGTCATTTAATGTTTTTAAACCTTTTTTGTTGCTCGAAAATTTAACACTGCGTTCCCTTCTAATGTCTAAAACTTTCTGAACCTCGTTTTAGTTCTTTCATAGCTGACCTAGGCACTGTCATCAAGATCCTCTGGCTGTGGTTGCCCTTTCCAAATTCAAAATGACTCTTTGGGAGATTTACATGACTTACATAATATTAATGATTTACATAACAATGGAATTTTCCGTTTGAACTTTTAAGTTGTACAGGACTAACTATCAGGTGTACATGTATTATATAAGTAAGGGGAACCATAGCCCACCTACATATATATATATATATATATATATATATATATATATATATATATATATATATATATATATATATATATATATATATATATATATATATATATATATATATATATATATATATATATGTATGTATGTATCAACCCTTGAAGAGTTAGATACAGTGGAATAAAAAAGAGTAATTACTTCTTATCTTTATTTTTAAGGTTAATTAAATTAAATGGAATTGAATAATATCAATGTTCAAAATAGTCAATAGTACATTTTAAGCAAAATTTTAACACAAGAGCCCGATTAAGTTTCACTAATAATGAATCTATTATCATACAATGTGATCTTCAAACCCCTTCTATTTCAATTTAGGGTTAAATTAATTAAACACTCCCTTCACAAATTATAACAATGTTTCTAAAAGCTCGACACGATAATATTCAATTTAACAATAATCTTCCGGCTTTTAATAATGCAGATTTTTTCTAACGCATCTCTCTTCTTATAATATGAGACGCTAACTCTTCTCCTTCCCTCGAATGCCAGGCACCCTTCGGGCAGCATCATCCGCAGTGACTCACTTTTACATTTGAAAGTTTCAATACAAAAAGGTCGTTAAGAAATTCCTTTACACAATAAAAATAATAATTAATTTGACATACAGAAAACCCTATTTTTTTATTAGTGTTCATAAGTGTATATAACAGGTGTACAGAGCTATCATGAGGTATACATAATCATCGTGAGGGCAAGGAGAAATCCTGCCCTCACACGTTTTTTTTTTTTTTTTTTTTTTTTTTTTTTGAGTAGTAATTTGACATTATTATAAAGAAATACAAATTCTATTCTTACAGTACATTGTTGCATAATACATAAAGGACCTCCTTGATTTTACAATATCCCATTACAAATCGATTGCATTTTCATAACCTCTATTATATAACATTTGACCGCCTTTAATTTATTTATTTCGACCTTCCCGCCATGAGATTTATTATAAAGAGTTCATGATTCATTAAGGCCCTTCTTACAATATTTTTCGCCAATAGCGTCAGAGAGAGGGAAGAAGATAAAAGTTATCCCACTAAAGTGGGAGAAGATAAGGGTAATATCGAATTTCGTACTTGGCGTGAGAAGCCAAAAGCTTCATTATCTATTGAAACGCTACGGTTTGTATCGGGGTCGAGCATGTAATGATAATTGAAGTCAATAATTTTATATCTCTCCAAAAAAGACATTCCCAGAATGTTGAAGTTGACCTCTGCAGCGAACGCGTACAATTCATATTGCCTCCCAAGCCCAATGTCAATTTTAATTAATTTCTTATTATAAATATCAATGTTCCGTTAGCCGCTGTCACAGAACCCATTACACCCCCACTCCTGTCTGCCTCTGAAGGTCGTATTAAATTTAAAGAGCTTCCCCAATCTAGTAAATAACTATTATTATTTCTCCTATCCGTAATAGAATAAAATTTCATAAAACCCGCTCTCTTTGCAGCCATCGCAGTTTCAACATTAACACAATTTTTCTTTAAAAAGGTCGTATCCTTCTCACTTCCAAAATTTATCCAATTAACATCATCATAATCGTCGCTATCATCATCATTATTATTTTCCATTCCATTCCATTCCATTCCATTCCATTCCATTCCATTCATTCCATTCCATTCCATTCCATTCCATTCCATTCCATTCCATTCCATTCCATTCCATTCCATTCCATTCCATTCCATTCCATTCCATTCCATTCCATTCCATTCCATTCCATTCCATTCCATTCCATTCCATTCCATTCCATTCCATTCCATTCCATTCCATTCCATTCCATTCCATTCCATTCCATTCCATTCCATTCCATTCCATTCCATTCCATTCCATTCCATTCCATTCCATTCCATTCCATTCCATTCCATTCCATTCCATTCCATTCCATTCCATTCCATTCCATTCCATTCCATTCCATTCCATTCCATTCCATTCCATTCCATTCCATTCCATTCCATTCCATTCCTTATTATTGTATTGTTAATATTATTACTGTGTGTATTGTGTGTATTATTGTGTATTATTATTTTTATTATTATTATTATTATTTATTATTATTATTATTATTATTATTATTATTATTATTATTATTATTATTATTATTATTATTATTATTATTATTATTATTATTATTATTATTATTATTATTATTGTTGTTGTTCCCCTCGTCCTCGTTATTACTGGTAGAATAGTGATTCAGAGCCCTGCGTTCTTCCTCAATACGCTCTTGGGCACTTAAGTCACAAGCGCTACGATACCCTTCTCCCTCCCGTAATTCAGTTATTACAGTTCTTTGAAATATCCCGTTTTCTAAACCCGTGCTCAAGTTACCCTGCTGCTCCGCATGCGTAGAGCTACAGACTAAATCCAAATCGGGCCTGATCTCGGTACTCTCTCCCGCCCCATCAATGGAATGAACTGACTCAACGGGAGGGACAAATAATCCCCCATCAGAGACATTTTCTGTAATAGCGGTTATAGTCTGATCAGTAACATTATAATTATTTTGACAGATATTTCTATTATCATAGTTGGCATTCCTGACATATTTATATCTATTATTATAATTTGCGTTCCTATTATAATTATAATTATTATAAATACCATCATGATTCACATTTCTATTATTATAATTATTATCATAGTTGACAGATCTAGTCCCTTTATAAACATTATTATGATTAACACCTCTATTATGCCCATAATTATAATTATTAAAATTACCTCTTCTGTAGCATGCATTCCCGAAACCGTTAGCGTAATATTTTCTTCGTTGACGGAAAACATTCCCCCCTCCCCCTGGATATTTCGAATAACCCCCATAAGTAAACCCCCTAAAACGTACATTATCAGAATTGTTATTTACCCTGTAATTATTGAAATGCCTATAATTACTATAAATATTATGATTACCATATTCATTATTATCACAATAACTATTATAACCAACATGAGCATAATTATTATAGTTATTATTGTTACAATTAATATTTTCACTACCATGGCGATTATTATTAAAAAAAATTGTCCCTACCATAATTATTGTAATTTCCATCATTGTAATTATAATTATGGCTATAATTTCTACCGTTATCATTATGATTATTATTATTATTATAATAATAATATCTTCTACTATTATAGTTATTATTATGACTATTATTATAATGATCACTGTAAAAACCACTTCTACTAAAATTATTATGATTATTATTATAATAACATCTTTTACTATTACAGTTATTATTATGACTATTATTATAATAATCACTGTAAAAACCACTTCTACTAAAATTATTATGATTATTATTATAATAACATCTTTTACTATTACAGTTATTATTATGACTATTATTATAATGGTCATTGTAAAAACCACTTCTACTAAAACTACCTCTATTATTAAATTTATTGTTTCGCCCAAAATAAGAGTTTCCATTCGGGCGTCTATGAAAGTTTTTATGTACGAATGCATTATTTCCCCACGTATTCATTCCCCCTCCTTGACCCATTGATTGAGCCATCGGGGAGTCTACGCGTTTCCCTGCATTGAATTTTGATTGTCAATGTTGATTGAAGAATTTTTCGAAGTCTCGCAAATCGCTTTCACTAGGTCTGTAATGGTTTTAATGAGGGCCACCATTTCTTCTGTTGTTTTCTCCTGCATAGCTATTAAGTGGTCTATTTTGCTTTCGTGAGTTGAAGACTCTCCTTGTCCATTTTGAGAAAAGTCGTCTCCCTCCCTTGTTCCCCCATTTTGGAGAAATTCGTGAGGGATATGTGAATTGGGGTTTGAGATTTCAGGCCAAGTTGTAAGAGTCATCTTGTTTTTTGTTTCAAATTTGGGCAAATTTTAACGGTTTTCCTTTCTTCTTCTTGGGAGATTTGGGATTGATATATATTTTTTTGCTTTATTAAGGAAAAATTTTATGCCTATAGCGACTCTTTTTTTTCTTTTTTGTGTTGTGTTTTGACCGGCACTTTTTTTCCACTTCACTGTCTTAATTAGGCACTGTTTGAATTAATTCACTGTTTGACACTCTTCAAATCAGTCAGGTATGGGTGTTCAAGGTCACTCTGGGGTCACCATTTCTTTGTATCAACCCTTGAAGAGTTAGATACAGTGGAATAAAAAAGAGTAATTACTTCTTATCTTTATTTTTTAAGGTTAATTAAATTAAATGGAATTGAATAATATCAGTGTTCACATA
>JABUQX010049671.1:107500-110000 GCA_015478945.1 Trachelipus rathkii | reverse complement strand
GCTCATGTGGCGAGTTAAGGCATTTCTGGTCTCAATGAGCTCTTTGTTCTTTGCTTATGAACACAATTCACATTTTAAATTTCATAAAAAAGAATATAATGTTGCTTTTTTTAAGTATTTGATTATATATCAGTTCCTTATAAAGAAAGGAAAATAACTGGGTAGGCTGAGCTTCAGAGCCTCCTATGACGCTACTGATATATATATATATATATATATATATATAATATATATATATAATATATATATTATATATATATATATAATAGATATATATATATATATATAATATATATATATATATATATATATATATATATTATATAATATATATATATATATAACTAAAAACAATATTTATATATATAATAATATATATAAATATATATAATATATATTATATATATATATATATATTTAATTTATATATATATATATATATATATATATATATTATATATCTTAATATATTGAAGGATAAGGACAGCCTAAAAACAATCTACTTATATTTAAAAACAATTTTTTTTTTATTTTCAGATTAAAGGTCGGCATTACCCGATAATAACGCTGAAAATATTGAAGTCAAAGGAGGGAGTTTAGAAGAAGATGGAAGAGTGCTCATGACTTTGCATGTAAGAATGAGCATAGTGGTTAAGCCTAGGGTCTGGGAGCTGGAAAGTGAATGGTTGAGAATGTGCTTAAAGATGAATTGCACAAGCCCTCCTCAAAGGAGAGGATATGAGACAAAAGTATTCAGAAGAGCATTGTTCCTTTGTAATGTGAAGTAATATACAGTTTTGACCGACAGAAGTGATTAGAGAGAGAGAGAGAGAGAGAGAGAGAGAGAGAGAGAGAGAGAGAGAGAGAGAGAGAATTGATAAGGAGAACATCCTCCTTTATTTCTAGATAAAATGTTGGACTAACATCCTTCATCTTGCCTTTCAACTCTTTCTCCTATTTTCTCCAATAGTTTTCTATATCATTAATATTCTCTGTGCATTGGTTTACAACGATAACCCTTCAGTTTTACACTCAAAGGATTGTTTTCATCCTGCCAATAGGAATAGATCATCTTATATCTGACCTTTTCACTCTTTCCTCTATAGAGTCTCCAGAAGATTATGCTTCTCCACGTAATGGTATTCAATAAAACAAAGAAATTGAAGTGCTGGTTCCCTAGCCGTAAACATATATATATATATATATATATATATATATATATATATATATATATATATATATATATATATATATATATATATATATATTATATATATTTTTAAAAAAATATATATATATATATCTATATATATATATATATATATATATATATATATATATATATATATATATATATATATAAAGGTTAATTTCAATTTATATTACTTTTTAGTTTGTATTTCTTTATTCATAATTTTTTTAATTTTTTATTTTGATGAATTAATCTTTCTACCTTTCGAAATATGTCTCGTTATTTTTTCTCTCTCTCTCTCTCTCTCTCTCTCTCTCTCTCTCTCTCTCTCTCTCCTCTCTCTCTCTCTCTCTCTCTCTCTCACTTCCCATTTTTCTGTTCTTCGTTTGTTTTCCGTTAAGGAATGAGCTTCAGAAGGTCTTGAATATCGGATCACTTCAACAACTTTTAATCATTCAAAAACGTGTCCGTAACAATAATGTTGCCAAGAACGAACCCTTTAATAAATCTTTAATTCATAACGTTTTATAACACTATTAAAGTCTTTTTAAAGTAAGAAGAAGAAAAAAAAAGAAGATTTAGAACGCCTCCATCTTGCAATAAATCTGCGAGAAAGAAGTAATGTGTAAAGCGGTCGTTGTAATGAGGAGAAATACTTACATTGAGGTTTTTTCTTATTTTGGGTTGACATTGCGGTTGTCCTCGGAGAGAATTTAGAGTAGGTTGATAAAAATGAACGGGGAATAAAAGAGAGAAGAGGGGAAATATATTTTAATTACATTCTTTCGTATTTTTATTAAAATGCTTTTAGAGAGCGAAAAGCCAAAATTACAACATTTTAAGGCTGGCAATAGAAAATGAAAAAAAAAATAAAAAATATTTTTTCAAGGCTTAAATAAAAATTCTTTTTAGTACAGAGTTTGGTGCAATCTCGGTCACTCTTGTCCATCTGCCTTCTAACATTTTGATTTAGTTCCCACAGGTGAGCAAATAATAATAATAATAAAAATATTAATCGCGGGGGTGGGTTTTCAGGCTTCATATATCGTCAGTTAAAATTAATATTTAAAAATGGATTGTTCTTGTATTATAAATAAGCCTGACCAGATTTTTTCTTTTTAGAAGTGACATAAGTATTGATTTTATTTTAATTTTTTATCGTGACCAATGTGTAAGTGATTTTTAATAGAAATATGTTTACCTAAGGTGCATCCCTTCTGATTGGTTAGGCTGATACACCCAGAATGAAGTAAGAAAGGGGTACTAAGCAAATTAGGGCAAATGATCAAAGTCTTGAAAACCCAAATA
>JABUQX010049671.1:85000-95000 GCA_015478945.1 Trachelipus rathkii | reverse complement strand
TACGGAAGCTCCCCTTAACCCTAAAGCTAACCGTGAGAAAATGACCCAAATCATGTTCGAGACTTTTAATTCACCAGCGAATGTACGTAGCTATTCAAGCTGTTTTGTCTCTTTACGCCTCTGGTCGAACAACTGGCATTGTGTTGGATTCTGGTGATGGTGTGTCACATACTGTGCCAATTTACGAGGGATACGCCCTTCCTCACGCTATTATTCGTCTTGATCTCGCTGGTCGTGATCTTACTGCCTACCTCATGAAAATTTTGACCGAAAGAGGTTATTCCTTCACCACCACTGCCGAAAGAGAAATCGTTAGAGACATTAAAGAAAAACTTTGCTACGTTGCTCTTGATTTTGAAAATGAAATGAATACTGCTGCGGCTTCATCTTCTCTTGAAAAGTCTTATGAACTTCCTGATGGCCAAGTAATCACTATTGGCAATGAGAGATTTCGTTGCCCAGAATCACTATTTCAACCTTCTTTCTTGGGTATGGAATCCTGTGGAATCCATGAAACACGTTTACAATTCCATTATGAGGTGCGATATAGACATTCGTAAGGATCTTTATGCCAACAACGTTCTCTCCGGAGGCACAACCATGTATCCAGGAATTGCAGATAGAATGCAGAAGGAAATCACAACTCTTGCCCCCTCTACCATCAAAATCAAAATTATTGCTCCTCCAGAGAGAAAATATTCTGTATGGATTGGTGGCTCCATCCTTGCGTCTCTTTCCACCTTCCAGCAAATGTGGATCACCAAAGAGGAATACGATGAATCTGGACCGGGAATCTGTTCATAGGAAATGTTTTTAATCAATATTATTTTTTGTTACCTTTTATGATTAAGTTAAATTCTTTTTATTTTTCCATTACGTTAAATTTATTAAAAAAAACAAAAAAAAAAAATTTTTTTTTCCTTTTTTTTTTTTTTTTTTTTTTTTTTTTTTTTTTTTTTACAAATATTTTAAAAAATATTATTTACGAATTTATATCTTAATTTCCACAAAATTTCATAAAACTAGCAATAAATTAGCGTTAAACTTAATCAAATTTTAATAAATTTCCATAAATTTCAACAAATCTCACGATGTACTCAAATTTAATTTTATATTTTATTTTATTTTTATCTAAAATAAAATAAAAAAATTTGAAAATTATGAAACATGAAAAATATTTGCCAAGAATCTATTCCAAAATAATTTAAAAGTATATTTTTAAAGATTTTTATGTAATATTTTTAACCCTTATTTTTTAAGTTAAAATTTCGCTTTTATACTTATTTTTAAATTATTATTTAATTATTTTATTAATTATTTTAAAATTATTATTTATTTATTTATTTTATTAGTTATTTTTTATTATATTATTATTACTATTGTTTTAAATAAAAGGAATTTGAATTTAATATTTTTTGTGCCATTTGTACTTTATATTTTCAAAAAACTATATATATATATATATATATATATATATTAATATATATATATATATTTATATATATATTATATATATATATATATATATATATATATATATATATATATATATATATATATATATATATATATATATATATATATATATATATATATAATATATATATATATATATATAATATATTATATATAATATATATATTATAATATACATATATAATAATATAATAATAATATATATATACTATATAATATATTATATATTATATATATAATATATATATATATATATATATATATTATAAATATTATATATATATATATATATATAGATATATATATATATATAAGTATTATATAATCCTATAATATATATATATAATTACAAGTATATATATATATAATATATATATATATATATATATTATATATATAATATAATATAATATATTATAATATATATATATAATATATATATATATATATTATATATATATATATATATATATATATATATATATATATATATATATGATCGTGTTAATTGACAACTAAGCTTTTTTTTTTTTTTTTTTTTTCTTTCATTCCCGTTATGCATAGTAAGATAATAAATGAGAGGATATAGCAAAAAATAGTTAAAGAAAGGGTTATCACAGCAATATAATCTTGATACAAAAAGGAAATGTGAAAGCCTGGCACCCTCTATTCTGTGGGAGTGCTTCATGGAGTAGAATGTGATTGACCAACTCCAATGAACACTAACAGTACCAATAGAGTAGAGAAATAAGAAAAAACGTCCAATAAAAAAGAAATGGGTCAAGTTTGTCAGATAGTCCGTCAGACAGTTAAAAAACTGAAATTATGTCCTCTCTGATGGTGAAAAAGCAGTTTGTAATAAAAGATTGGCAAGATAGTCCCCTAACTAAAGTAATAATGAGGAAATGCTAAATCTCTCAACCTTAAACAACTTCTTTTAAACATTTGTAGCAACACTTGTGGTGTAAAATTTCCAAGATAATTTGTTTTGTTGCTGGTTATAGGAATTAAATGTGAGAGATGTTGCTGGGAGAGTTATTTAGATATTGAGATTTACAGAAATGAATTGTTTATCTTTGAGGGAGTCTTCAATGGTAAAACCTCTTAGTCAGCAAGGGTAGAATCGGAAAGATAAAGTCGAGAATTAATCCTAGAAGCAATAAAGGAGCAGATGTGAACTATTGGAGGATAGTTGATAGGTCTTGAAAGAAAACATAAAAAATTGCTTTCTGGAGCGGAGGCAGCTACCTTATCAGTTACTGATGATTTAAACAATTTTAAAAGAAGTTATATTTATATATGCAAAGTAAAGGAGTAAATCCAAAGAAAAGAGCCTAAAGACTGGAGACGCATTCTATCAAAGGACTTGTGTATGTCGAGCATCACCTCACACTTCTCTCAAGGGTTCGAAAATTCAGCTTAGTGACATAAGAAAGAATATCACTAGCTGCTTTTCAGTCATTAGAAAAATAAAGATGATTAAAGAGTAAAAAAGTCATAGATTCAAAAGCTAGAAAGGATATTTATAGAAAGAGATATCTAATGATAGTTTGATGTACCATTTACCAAAACGTCTTCCACCTCATAGAGAATGCATAGTATTAAGGCATTGGAGGTAGAGTTGAGCAAGGGCGGGTGACAGTTAAGAAGTATGCACAATAATACTTGAGAAGGAATGCCCCCAGTGTTACTGATTCATTCTACATTTGTAAATAAAAAGATTCCATACACCTCGTGAGATACGTCTTCTTAGGATGTCTGAGAAGAGCAAAAAGACAGTCGAGAATGTCGAGTAAAATTAAATGGCAAAATTAAGCAACATAGATTAGCCTTTTAAGTTGCATTACCAAAAAAACGTTTTCCAGTTTTGTCAAAATATAATTTTCTCGCCGTGAGAATCAAGAAACATTTCTCTTAGTAAAATCTTATCTACCTTTCGAACAACAATCTTTAATTGAATTGAAATTTTCAAGTTTTACAAGAGCGAGTTTGTTATTCACGTTGATTCGCACTGACTTTCACCTGCTTGATTCACGCGAGAATAAATGAGATCAAACTTTCAAATTTGAAAGAAAATGATGTAGAAGAAGAAATGAACCCTCTTATCAAGTTAGTAATAGTTAGTGTAGAAAGTACGAAAGGTTGTTTTCATGAGCCAGATAAAGGTACAGTTTAAGTCAGGGCCACCGAACTGAGAGGCTGTATTAAAGATAAGAGCTTTAACGTTGTGAATTGTGATCAAAATTGCAAGAAAGAAATGACAGACAAATTATTATACTGGGAAGTAGTTGTAACACAACAATCAAGAGTGTTGAAAATTAAAATAATATGGAAAGTTTGTATTCTTCCCAATTATCTGTTCAGGATCGTTAGGAACAAATAATGAGCAAGCTTTCTTAGCACAAAATGCAGCACAGTTTTTAGTAGATTTCTCTAAAAGACCTTGATATATGTGAAAAGATACAAAGGTCTCTTGAGAGATAGCTAAGAATTTTTTTAAAGTTAATAAATTAGGGGTAAAAAGCAAGAAAAATAAAAAAAATATTATAATTTTTAATGCTTATTCTCCCAAAGCGTAAAATATCTAAAAATTAATTATTACTATATATAATATATATATAATATTATATATATATATTATATATATTCTAAAAATATATATAAAAAAAATATATAAAATATATATATATATATATATATATATATATATATATATATATATATATATATATATATATATATATATTATATATATATAATATATATATATATATATATAAATATTATATATATATAATATTATATATATATATATATATATATATATAATATATATATAATTATATATATATAATTAGTATAATATAATATCTATATATATATATATATAATATATATATATATATATTATATATATGATATATATATATAATATAATATATATATATATATATATATTATATTATATATATTATATATATATATATATATATATATATTTATATATATATAATATATATATACTATATATATATAATATCTATATATAATAATATATATATTATATAATATATATAATATATATATATATATATATATATAATATTATAACTATATTATATATATATATATATTATATATATAATATAAATTCCAAAGCTGGTTAATCGCTAGGTTATGTTGTTAGAATAATAGGAGGCCTGAAGTAATCTAAAACACAATGATTATTACATATATATTATAAGAGACAGTCTTCTGATTGTGAAGGGCGTTAGCTTTCGATCCGTGCTGGATCCTCTGTCCGACGCAGTGAATGGAAGACTAAAATTTTTTTAAATTTAAATCAATGAAAAGTGGAAAGTTTAAATCAATGAAATGGTAAGAAAAATAAATTAATTATGTATGTTTTGTTAAGATTTTTTTCAAAAAAATAATTTGTTAAGTGTGGGATCTAAAGAGTATTCGCCTTGTAGTTTGTTATAGTTGGGGAGATTTTTTATACAAAGGGATTCAATTATTTTGCGTTGTAGGGGGTCAAGTACCTGTATGATAGGGGTCATGTAATTAAGGTTAATTTTGTGATTGAGTTGTGATCTGTGTAAGGTGAGGGCAGAATTTTGTGAATCTTTTATGAGGTCTTCATTGTGTTGTTTTTTACGTCTAATGAAGTCATTTGTTTCTCCAATGTAGCAAGAGTTACAGTTAAAACAGGGGATTTTGTACACACATTGGGAGATGTTTTGATGAGTGTTTGTGGGAGGTTTGAAAATCCGTTTGAGAGAAGATGTATTAGAAGATGTATTATTTATTATAATATATATGTAATAATCATTGTGTTTTAAGATTACTTCAGGCCTCCTATTATTTTTATACTATTTATAATAATATATATATATATATATATATATATATATATATATATATATATATATATATATATATATATATATATATATATATATATATATATATATATATATATATTATTATATAATATTAATATATATAAAATTAAATATTATATATATATATATAATTATATATATATAATATATATATATATATTTCTAAAATATAATATATATATATATATATATATAATATATTATTAGAATATATTATATATATATTAATATAGTATAATATATATCATATATATATATATATATATTATATATTATATATATACTATATGTATATATATATATATTGTAGTATATATATATATATATATATATATATATATATATATATTATATTATATAAACACTTTTATTACCTCATTAACACCATAAAACAAATTTAATTATTTATATATAATATATCTATAATAATATATATATATATATTATATGTATATATATATATATATAATATATATATCATATAATATATATAATATATTATATATAATATATATATACAGTTCATCACCACTCACTGACTGGGCTGGGCCCTTTTCAAGCGGGGGGGCAAAAAATAAAATATACAAAACCAACCCATGCCACCAAGCTTAACGCAAACTCTCTCAGGTGAGCGCAGACGTGGGCTTTAAAGGGGAAGATTAAATACAGTTGGAAAAACAGAAGTCAAGGAGTTCCACAGAACAGAGGTAGCTGAAAAAAGAGGCACCACAGCGAACAGGCCAGGGAGTTTTCAATACTCACGCAATATTATGCGGGAAGAAAGGCCTTTAAGAACACGCAAGGGTGGGACGCAAGGTGGTGGAAATTGCGAGAGATCAACTCCCCCAATGCATCTGCCGCTGATCAGTATCTATAGAAAGAGATAAGTGCGCCAAGGTCACGTTGCGAGATGAGGGTGCAAGCGAGTTTGAAAGAACGGGACAGTTTATAAGTCTCTTAGCTTTAAACTCAACCCTATCCAGCAGAATAGTGGAACCTGAGCCTGAGCTGGAGCCCCCCCAAATGTGATAATAGTATTCCAAACAAGGGCGAATAAAGTCCTTATATAACTGGAGTAACTGTTCAGAAGAAAAATTTCCCGCAACCTGAACAGAACTCCCAGCTTCTTTGAAGCCACCTTAGCAACCTTTGTAATATGAGGTTTCCAAGACAATTTGTTGTTTATGTTGAGACCATGTTAACGTTATTCAGAGGTGGGACTTTAGATCCGTCCGGAACGAAATAGAAAAGTTGGGAGTATTTTTGAGAGGAAGATGTAAAGAAGTTGAGTTTTTAAAGAGTTGAATTTTACAAAGGTTGCGGTTGGACTGCCACCGGGAAATCCCATCCAGACTCGGCAAGAATAAAACGGAAGCTGAGACGAGAGGCAATCTAGATGACAAAAGAGGAAGCCAGATTTGAAACTGAGTAGAAAATGGAGAGATTAACATCGGCAATAAAAAAGTGAACAGAGTTAGAAGTCAGCTGAGGAGATCGTTGATGAAACAGTAGGATAAGTTGGAGATAAAACAGAACCTTGAGGAAATATCCACAATTAAACAGAGGGAAAGGAGGAAGATGACTGCTCCCATCCAACGAGTGCTGATTGGAGCGATTCGAGAGAAAACTCAAGAAGATAATAAGGAAAGAGAAGGAGGAACCCAAAGGAAGGGAGTTTAGAGAGTGGTGACGCGTGCCATACCCGATAAAAAGCTTTGGATATGTTAAGCACCACTACGCAAGACTCCCCATAATCCCTAAGGGTAAAAAAAAAAAACAAACAGAAAAAAACAATCTTTCCCCTTTAAAGGAATAGGAAAGTATGTTACGATTTGACCTCGCAGCGTCGAATCGCATAATTGGATGATCTGAAAGAAGGAAATGAGACTCCAGATGACTCAGGAAATGAGAGTTAAGAAGAGCTACAAAGATTTTTAGAAAACACGTGAGAGCTATAGGGCCATAGTTTGAAGGATCAGAGGTGCTACCTTTTTTCGGGATTGGTTGAACATATGCGCGTTTCCAGCACTGAGGAAAAGTATTAGTATTAAGACATAGAGAGTAGAGTTGACGCAGGCTGCTGCGCCAGCTCAGAGAAACACTCCAAAACAAGGGGAGGATGCCATCCGGGCCACTAGCCTTCTGGCGTTCATAGATCCTCTCAGGATCTTCATGCCACGATTCATGTGTGATCAACAGGTAAAACGATATGGGAAACCTGAGAGGAGAATGAATAGGAGGAGGAATGCCAGAATCTTCCAGGGTAGATTTAGATGTAAAAAGGAGGCCGATGAGGTTGGCCTTTTTAGAAGGAGAGTTAGCTACAGAACGGTCAGAGCGAATAAGTGGGGGAAAGCCAGATTTACAAAAGTTGCTAGAGATGTTTTTGGCAAGAGGCCAGAAATTTTAATCAGTAGGAGAACCAAGCAAGTTGGCGCATTTTCTTTTCGCGAAAGTGCTCTTAGCCTGTCGAATAGTATCCCTGCAACGGACTTCCGCAGAAGAATGAAATTAGTAAGAGGTGATAGGGCGAGAGTTTTTCCATGCCCGATACTCAATGTCTCTCTCCTGAAGGACGCGAAAACAAGCTCCATCGAACCATGGATTTAGAGAAGAAAAAGATTTAGTAGAAGATGGAATGAACCTGCTCATCCCATCGGCGATATCCTCTACTTTTCAGTGTTAATCGAAGCATCCTCCCAGTCAAAGTAAAATTTATTCCAAGGGTAGTTGGCAAAAAAACGACGCAATCCAACTAGCCCGATTAAAGTACCAGAAATTACGTTTAGGATATGGTGGAGCTGCTGGAGAAAAAGTATTATAATTAAGAGCTACAAGACTAAGAGGGTTACTAATTTGAGGAAAAATGGTTTATAAGAGGGTTACCAATATGAGGAAAAATATTGCATTTATAACGAGAAGGAGTAGTGGTGAAACATAAGTCAAACGTGTTCAAGAATTGGTTAAGTCGATCTGGGATATGTGTAGGCTCCTTAATTAACTGTTCCAGATCTTCGAGAATACTGAATGTTTTGGCCTCCTCCCTACCTGCATCAGTATGAGAGGAGCCCAAAACACTCAGTGTGGTGTACGTTTGCAAATCCTAAAATAGGGGACCCTCGGTATTGGGATGGGAAAAAATAATAGTCTCATGAGAAGTAGTAAGATAGTCAAAAAGAACATGAAAATCTGTTCCATTAGGGGAAGAGTAGCATAAACACAAGATTATAAAGGGAAAAAGTTTTTAAGCCATAGAACATCGAAGTTAGGAGATTCAAGATTCTCGAGACGTGTTACAGGAGTGTTTATGTTTATATAGGCACAGACTCCACCATTCAGTGTGAAATTATAGACAAAAGGTTACACACACACACACACACACACCACACACACACAACACACACACACACCACACACCACACACAGCTATAAATATATATATATATATTAAAAAAAAATTATTATATTAAATATATATATATTATATATATTATTATATATATATATATCATATATATATATATATATTATATATAATATTATGATAGTAATAGCTAGGATATATGTTGAATGAAAAGGGAACGGATGATGTAGAGTGTAGTGGATGGTAGGAGGGAGGCTGATGTAATTAAATCCTTGTGAATGTAAAGGGACTAATTCTTGAATGCCTAGGGTCCTACATGAGGGTATGTGTTACCGTGCGTTTATGTATAGTAGTGAAACAGTATTCTTGGAAATAAGAGGTATACGTTTTAAAATACAATGTTTGTTCAGATGGATAATCTTTGGGGCGTGTTAGGTGTGAGAAGAATTGATAAAATGAGTAGTGAACGCATTAGGGAGTATGTGATGTGAAGAAAGGAGTAAATGAGAGAATAATTGAAAGTACACTGATATGGTTTGGTAATGTGGAAAGGATGGATGATAGTCGGATGGTTAAGCGGATATATAGTAGTGAGTGTGCTGGGAATCGACCGGCTGGGAGACCGAAAAAAATGGATTGAGTCAGTAGAGGAATGTCTGAAGGGAGGAATGTCGTTTGGCAAGAGGCGAAGAAGAAAGATGCATAATATGGAGTGAATGGCGGGTTTTGTGGACTACCTGGGCAAAGGGATGAACTCTAAATTGACGAGATGCCATAGTGTGGGTCCGTAGCAGTCCCGTGAAGCCCTAGGGTAGATTTTCCTGACTGCGACGCGTTCTCACTTAAGGGTATAAAGGGGGCGGTAAGGCTGGGTTTTCGTTTTCGACCTTGAATCCATATTCTTCTACTGACTTTTCAGTTTCCGTGCATGTGAGGCAACTTTTTCCCCAGTTCCCTTTGGGGAGAACAGGTGGGTGTATATATATATAATATAATATATATAATATATATTATAATATATATATATAATAATATCATATATATCTTATAATAGACATATCTATATTATAATATATATATATATATATATATATATATATATATATATATATATATATATATATATATATATTTGTATAAGTGTCATCATCGGGTGCCGAATGTTGGTCTATTGACGAATATTTAATGTCCAAAAACTATATTTTAGAGCCGTGGATTCGCATTTAGTCCCAGATAGTTCGCTTTAGGGCCTGTG
>JABUQX010049671.1:45000-60000 GCA_015478945.1 Trachelipus rathkii | reverse complement strand
ACAAAAGTCCTAAAAGCATCACCACAATTGTGGGCTAAATGTGAACGGGGTGTGGTATGGATATTACTTTTTATAGTAAAATTCTTAATTTTTTAAAAAATTTTGTATATAAAAGTGATCTTCCGTGGCCTGTTAAGTTGTTTTCAATACATTTCAGTATATCTAGCCTTTATAATTTTAACAGAATAGAAATTAGAAATGTTCCACCGGAACTAACAAAGTACCCCCATATATTTGTTTTCCGTTATTAGGATTTGTCGTTTCGTTTTCCAAATTAAAACTGAAACTCCAGAAGTAGAGTAATTTAAATCTAAAACACAATTTTCAGGATATATATATATAGTATAATATAATATAATATATATATATATATATATAGTATATATATATATATAAATATATTATATTATTATATATATTATATATTAATAATATAATATATATATATAATATATTAATATATATATATATATATATATATATATATCTATAAATACTAATATTATATATCATATATATATATATGGTCATAACACAGAAAAAAAGAAAAATAACCAAATTTATACCTTTTTACCACGAAACATTTAGAGGAGAAAGATCTACCGAATATATATATATATATATATATATATATATTATATATAATATTATATTATATATATATATATATATAATATATATATTTTTATATAATATATGTGTACTATAAATATCTATATACTATACTTTTATATAATATTCGGTAAGATCATAACCCATAACAAAAAAGTTAACAAAAGTAATAAATTTGGTTATTTTTTCTTTTTCTTTGTTTGTTTAATACTACAATGCTCCAAGCCCTCGCTTAGCTAACCAATGCGTGTTTTTTTTTCACCAACAATGGCAAAGTGAAATAAATTAGAATATAAAATAAATTAAATACAGTGAGGTTATGATACGTTAAGTAAGGTTATGTTTGAAATACGGTTAATAGAAGTGTAAATTTTAATAATTTTTTTAATTAGTTTCTTCGAATTACAATCCGTCCCTGAAGCGACTGGCAACTTTATCTTTATGCTTTTTGGTTAAAAAAAAAGAAGTACTTTTTTAAAGTGGAAAAATATCCAAAATTTACACATAAAAATAACCTTTTCGTTGAAAGAGTCCTACTGAACAGCTTATATATATATTATAGTATATATATATATATATAATATAAATTATTTAATATTAACATCATCTGTGGTTTATCAATGGTTTCTGATTTGATTTCATAATATACTTAACAATATATAATAATGTTAGAAGAGAGAGAGAGAGAGAGAGAGAGAGAAGAGAGATTAGAGAGAGAGAGAGAGAGAAGAGAGAGAGAGAGAGAGAGAGAGAGAGAGAGAGAGAGAGAGAGACTACCTACCATTTCCAATTCTGCAATAAAAATGAAAATCCGTTTTGCAGAAAAATTATCTTCATTCCCAACTTTTTCATATAAGCACATCATAATTGTAATTCATTTAAATTGTGTTTACAATTTATTTGGAAATTCAGTTTACCCACTTTGATGATCTAAAATTTGTAAAATCCATTTTTTTATTATAGCGCATCTAATTTTAAAAAAAAAAAAAAAAAAAAAAAATTTTTGAGAAAGTACCAAGGAAAATTTTCTTTCCAATACATAGTGTATTTTTTTTTTTCAAAGTTTCAGAATAACTGAATCGATGTAAAACACCATTTTAAAACCCTAAATTTATTTTTTTATTCTTTTTTTTTTTTTTTTAATTTGCATCTTCCTATATAACTGTAACAAAGTATCAAATTTCGCAATAATAATTTTTTCTAAATCTATTATACATTGCAATTCCTTTGTCAGATTTGATTTTTTTTTTTTTTTAAAAGATAAAATAAAATAAATAAATAAATAAAATAAAAAAATCATTTTTATTTCAAGAAGTGGAAATGGTTGGGGGAGATTTTCATTTTGGTATTTAATTTATCATACTTGAATGAAAAAGAAATTTACTAAGGATTATTTTTTAGAGAAAGCTTGAAATGAAGAAATCTTTTTCGTATTCAGCTCTGATTTTAATATATTATTGCAGATTTGAAAATGTTTTAGACGGTGAGGGGGCGGCGGGGATGCTTTGATTCACCAAAAGCGAACTAAAAAAATGTTTATGTTCGCTCACCATCACACATCCTTATATATATATAGTATATAATATATATATAATTATATATTATAATATATAATATAAATATATAAAATATATTATATATATAAATATATATATATATATATATAATATATATATATATATATAATTATATATAAATATATAATATATATATATATATATTATATATCTATATATATATTTTAAATATATATAATATATATATATATATATATATATATATAATATATTATATAATTAGAGAAGAGAGAAGAGAGAGAGAGAGAGAAGAGAGAGAGAGAGAGAGATCATAGTTCAGTGGTGTTAGCGAGATTTTCTCGCATTTTCAGTTCAATAATCGCACCCTCGCTCTATGTGCTATAAGTCGACATGCAAATTCGCGAAAGGAAAACTTTACCAAATTGGTAATCGGACGAACACCAAAATTTGTCGCTTGAATCATCAGCTTTTCTAGATTCAATGCACTTTGCCACAAGTTCTTTATGAAACGGTCCCAATACTCAACACCTCACTAAAACTTTCAAAGGATATTCCTTCTCACAAATAAAACATACGTTACTCTCAAAATTCTTTTTATTTACATAAGGGACACTTAGGAATCAAACCATCGTTACTGATAAGAACCTCCCATAGTTTGAGGAGATTAACTGTTAAAGTTTAAAACTCTATGAATATATTTCTACCTTGTCAACAAAGTTCCTAACCAACTTTCCATGGAATAATAATAATAAAATAATAATTAATAAATAATAATAATAAATAAATAAATGATAAATAATAAATAAAATCGAAAAAATAATAATAATAATAATAATAATAATAATAATAATAATAATAATAATAATAATAATAATAATAATAATAATAATAATAATAATAATAATAATAATAATAATAAGTAATAATAATAATAATAATAATAATAATAATAATAATAATAATAATAATAATAATAATAATAATAATAATAATAATAATAATAATAATAATAATAATAATAATAATAATAATAATTTAATAATAAAATAATAATAATAATAGACTTATAAAAATAATAATAGCTTAATAAACTTATAATAATAATAATAAAAAAATAATAATAAACATAAATAATAATAACAATAATAATATATAATAATAATAATAATAATAATAATAATAATAATAATAATAATAATAATAATAATAATAATAATAATAATTTTCAACGTGATTAATACTTCATATTTTATTAATATTTGAAATGAGTTTTCAATTAAAAGGGAACCATTTGTTGTTTCATTGCTTTATTGCTTAAGGTGTACCCACCAGGCCTCTCCCATTACTTAACTATTTATAGATTTAAAGGATGATTGGTCCCTGTCTACAACACCCCCTATAGAGCAACTGAACTTAACAAATTCTAAAGTTTTCGTTTCTGTGTTCGAACAAAAAAAAACAGTTTCAATAATTGAATAATTGCTCTTAAGTCTTAACCTATAAGTTTTTAAGTTTTAGTTCAGTATTTCTCTCTGATTATATTTTAATATTTGAAGTTAAAAAATAAAACAATATCATTGTGTCTTTGCTAGACATGTAACGTAATTTTAGAGATATATTTATCAAAACGACTTGATATGTTTTTGTTAAATTTTATTAAACATTGTCTTTACTATATATAAAAGAGTCGCTGACCTAAGATTAAATACATTTGTTTTTAACATTTATTAATTTTTTTAGATGCTTTACGCTCAAGTCTAGTTTTCATTTTACAAACGAAACATCAACCTTATTTTAATAAGCGCCCCAGCCTTTAGAAAAAAACGCAAAAAAAAAAATGAATTACAAATAAAATTATATACAATATAAACAATAATTTTTTATAAGGAAAACATTGTTTATTATATCATAAGGCATTATATAACATATCATAGAATCATATCTTACAAATAAATGTCATATTATAAATATAATCTACATTTTAAGTTTTATGAAATATATTTTTCGTGTAAAATAGTTTTGAACTAATTTTGATATCTCTTTTCTATAATTTTTTAGCTCAACTAACCTATTTCAGCAATTTTAAAATGCTATAAAAAATACTTTTAAAATACATAATTTAGATATTATTTTAATAAGATATATATATATATATATTATATATATATATATATATTATATATCATTATTACATCTTTTTGTTTATATATATTGATATATATATATATATTATTATTATATATTATATATTATTGTTATGGGATATATCATATATATAATATATATAAATATATATATATGTTATATATTATATATATATATATATATATATATATATATATATATATATATATATATATATATTATTATTATTATATTATAATATATATATTATATAATATATATATAAATATATTATTATTAATATAATATAAATATATATAGTTATATTATATTATATATATATAGTATATATATATATTATTATTATATATATATATATTATTATATATATATATATATATATATATATATATATATATATATTATATATATATTATAAATAAATATATATATATATATATATATATATATATATATATATATATATATATATATATATATATATATATATATATATATATATATATATATATATATATATATATATATATATATATATATATATACATATTATTATTATAATTGTATGCTGACTCCAGCAACTTTTACCACTAAGTCTATATATATATATATATATATATATATAAATAGTAAAATTATTATTATTATATAAAGTTATTATTATTATATATATATAAGAAGTTATTATTATATATATATATATATATATATATATATATATATATATATATATATATATATATATATATATATAATGACATTGGATTTATGCTCTTACCTCTGTAAGAATCTGTAAAATATTTAAGTTTTTGCCAGACATATATTGTGTATTTAATATTAATATTAATGTTATTAACTTAATTTATTCCTTGTTTGTACTCAAGTTTTATTATGGATAGGTTATGTTTTAAAAATAAAAGTTGTTCGGCTTTATTTCCATGAAATCGGGCACACGTCTGTCTTCATACAATGCCCAGCGCCATTGAAAAATTGCTCAATAACAACAATGCTCGGAGGACGACTTAGGAATGTACAAGAACTTTTGGCAACTCTGGATAATCTTTGCTTTTATACTGTACTGCCACCATTTATGGCATGTTTCTGGGGACTCAGTCTTTTTTTCTTGTGATACTTTTCTATGAAGTTCAGTGATGTGCTGCTGCTTGCAATATTCTCTCCTTCATCGTCAAAAATTGAAGCAAGAATTATATTCAGAGACTAAGTTTGGGACGTACGAGTACTTTAACAAGGTGCTGGTGAAGAATCTCTCGTTTTCTTTCTAGTTCAGCAACCTCTAAAAGTTTATTTTCAAATTTAATACCGTCACTAAGTCGAGCTAGAAAATATTTTACTTAATCAGTTATTTGTGTAGATGAGAAAATTTTACCCTTATACCTTGGATTAAGATATTTCGCAATTTATACATATGCTCATTTTCAAGTTCGTTAAAACATCTGTTAAATTCGGCTTTCATAGTTTGCATTATGTAACTAGTCACTTGCTTTCCTTTCTCATAATCTTCAAGCAATGACGATGATTGTTCAGATGTTTCAAGTGTATCACATACAGTTTTCTCAAGAGCGGTTTTAAGGCTAACTCTAAAAGGTATGACATTCCAATTTGTAGATGTTGATTCGCTAAGCTTTTTGATAATTTCTTCGTAAGGCTCTAGAGATTTCACACATCCAGACAATATTATCCACTCTAAATTGTTAAGAATAGGTATGTTGGATTTGCTAGCAGCATACAAACATTCTTTGTTTCTTTTCAACATATACAAAATGCTGTAGGTGAATCATGAACATTTTGTTTAATACACGCAAATGCTTAAATTTTCTTTAAATTTTCTTGAGCCATGGTTGAATAATAGAAATGAGTGGTAATCGTGCGACATTTGATAATGAGGTAATTTATCTTCTTTTGTGAGCCTATTCCACTTTTAATTGCTAATTGTGTTATTTAGCCCAGTAAGAAAAATGCTTTTTTCATGTTTGCTCCGGAATCGCGCATTACGCAATGAACGCTTGTTCTTTCAATGTCTTATATTTCTAACATTTCGTCAATTTTTTTAAAAAAATGCACTCCTGTGTGCCGATCTTTTAGAGGTGCGCAGCACCTAATACAAGATTTATTCTCTCAAACTTCTTGTTGATAGTATGTACAGTCAGGCTCAGTAACGACACCCCAGCTGAAGTATCTGACCATACATCTGTAGTGAAAGCAAATTTATTGTATTGCTTTATTTCATCAATTATATCTTTTATTTTACTGTAAACATATGCAAATCAGGGACGAGTAAAAATTCCGTTGCCTCAGTTTGTATTGCGGAACAACTTCCGCCAATAATCTCATGAATCCAAGATCTTCCACATGTCTGAATGGTAGATCATCCATCACTATCATTTCAGCTATACGTTTATCCACTCTCTTAGATTTGCTATCAGTTGTATCCCAATGTTTTTTAGCATGAAAATACTCATGAATAGTAGATTTCATTTGCTTAGCAGTAGATTTTCTTTTGTCTTTTATGTCTTTTTGTCTTCCTTCTTCATCAGTTACATTTAAACTGTTTCGATCTTAAGTGATTTTTCAGCGAAGTGGTTCCTCGTCCTATTTTTGAATACGTATTATATTGTAAAGAGAGCATTTTGAAGAGTCATTAGACTCTTCCGTGAAGTATTTCCACACAACACTTTTCTTTGACGCCATAATAGTATATGTAAACAAAAAGTTAAGTAATTTTTTAACACTTCAAAAAATTACAACCACTAATTAATAAACGTTTGTATATATATATATATATATATATATATATATATATATATATATATATATATATATATATATATATATATATATATATATATATATATATATACTCCACAGCCACTCCATCCTCTCCTAGGGTAAAGCCCCAGGAGAGGATGGAGTGGCTGTGGAGTTGGTGGTGGAGGGAGGAGAGGAGCTGAGAGGGAGAATCATCAGTTTGATGAACAAGTGTTGGAGAGAGAGGGAAAGGTGCTGACGGGCGAATACCGATATATAAAGGTAAAAGAGATGCAGGAAGCTGTAATAATTATAGAGGTATTTCACTGATGGACCATCTGGCGAAAATATACGAAAGAATATTGGAGAAGGAGGAGGCTGAGAGAGAAGGTAGAGCCGAGACTCGGAGAAGAACAGTACGGGTATAGAAGAGGAAGAGGAACGATGGACCTCTTATTCACACTAAGAATGGTCTCAGAGAAGATGCTGGAATATGGCAAGAGATTCTTTGTAGCATTCATCGACCTGCAAAAGGCATTTGATTCGGTGCCAAGGAAAAAGCTCTGGAGAGCTATGGAGAGGAATTATGGAGTGAGGGGTAGATTAAAGAAGGCAATAGAAAGTATATATGAGAAATGCAGTTGTAATGTTAGAACTGAGTGCGAGAACGATAGATGGTTTGAGGTGAAAACAGGAGTGAAGCAGGGGAGTGTTTTATCGCCACTGCTGTTTATATTATATTTAGACGTGGTGATAAGGAAAGTGAGGGAGAGACTGAGAATTTGAAGGGGACATAATGGCATATGCGTACGATCTCAGGTATGTTGGAGCGAGAGAGAGACGATTCGAGAGGTGGTGAGTTGTTTGGGAGGAGTTAGAGGAAGCTAGGGGATGAGGATGAACGCAGAAGACAGAGATATGTTATTAACAGCACCCGGTTTTCTACATCCCGGAGAGGATGAGGATGGTGGTGAGAGGGGAGAAGGTGAAGGCGGTAAATACACCTGCAATTATCTAGGAGGATGTTTTAACAAAAGGGGAGGAAGTGGAGGAGATTACGCGAAGAATGGAAAAGTATGGATTAGTTATGAAAGCGGTATACCCCATGATGAAAGATAGAAACATCGGAATAGAGGTTAAAAAAGTGATTTTTAACAGTATACTGACTTCGACGCTGCTGTACGGAGCGGAAACATGGACAACAACGAGAAGAGAGGAGAGTAGAATACAAGCGGCGGAGATGAGGGTATAAGAACTATGATTGGAAAGAGTAGGAGAGACAGAATAAGGAATGAAGTAATTAGAGAAGATATAGGGGTGAAGAAGATGATACTGAAGATGGATGTGGGGAGATTGAGATGGTGGGGACATCTGGAGATGGTGGCAGGGACATCATGGCAAAAGAAGATGGAATGAACACCAGAGGGCAGAAGACCAAGGGGAAGACCGAAGAAGAGATGGGCGGAGTCGGTGGAGGACTCTCTGGAAAGATGTCAGCTACCAAAAATGAGAGTGCTAAAGAGAAGAGGAATAGTGCAGCAGAGGGATGTCTGGAGAAAGACGCTTGCGCGGCTGACAGGATGAAAAATCCTTCCTGGGAGAGGAAAAAGAAAAAGAAAGAAAGAAAGAAATATAAAATATATATATATATATATATATATATATATATATATATATATATATATATATATATATATATATATATATATATATATATAAATATATATTATTATATAATTATATAAATATATATATAAAGCATTAAGAATATGTTATTATTTACTCTCTTTATTCACTATCCAAAAAATTAATCAAACACTAGAAAGCAAATTAATAACTTTCAATATTTTATACATCCGCAGCATCCGCATTTAATGATTGCGGATGCGGATGTCAAAAATGCGGCTTCACATACATCAATAATATATATATATATATATATAGCATAGTATATATATATGTATATATATATATATATAAATAAAGATAGATATATATATATATATATATATATATATATATATGTGTGTGTGTGTGTGTGTGTGTGTGTGTGTGTGTGTGTGTGTGTGTGTGTGTGTGTGTGTGTGTGTGTGTGTGTGTGTGTGTGTGTGTGTGTGTGTGTGTGTGTGTGTGTGTGTGTGTGTGTGTTTGTGTATGTGTGTGTGTGTGTGTGTGTGTGTGTGTGTGTGTGTGTGTGTGTGTGTGTGTGTGTGTGTGTATGCATTGCGTTGTAAAGGATACTATGATTACATTTTTATCATAGTTTGCAAATTAAAATTTTATGTAATTTTTGCTCCTAAATTAGGCAGGCATTTTAAATTCTCATGGGAGAAAAGGCATAAAAAGAATAGCTAACTTCTGTTAATACGAAATGTGCACTTTAAAAAATTATTATTTTTAGTAGTTTGGGTAACTTTAAAAGACAAACTAAAACCTAAGTAGTAAATAATTTGCCTGAAGAATTTAATTTTAATATTTTAATGTTTTTTTTCTTCTTTTTTTTTTTTTACAGATTAAGAATAACTTAAGAATATTAAAAAATGTGACGATGAAGCTTGCGCTCTTGTCTGCGACAACGGCTCTGGAATGGTCAAAGCTGGATTTGCTGGAGAT
The DNA here is from genome assembly GCA_015478945.1 of Trachelipus rathkii. Lineage (NCBI taxonomy): Eukaryota > Metazoa > Arthropoda > Malacostraca > Isopoda > Trachelipodidae > Trachelipus > Trachelipus rathkii. The sequence goes on along the minus strand of JABUQX010049671.1, from coordinate 50,326 downwards.
GACGCCCCAAGAGCTGTATTTCCTTCCATTGTAGGTCGCCCACGTCATCAGGGTGTCATGGTTGGTATGGGTCAAAAGGACGCTTATGTAGGAGACGAAGCCCAGAGCAAGAGAGGTATTCTCACTCTCAAATATCCAATAGAACATGGAATTATTACTAATTGGGATGACATGGAAAAAATTTGGCATCACACATTCTACAATGAGCTTCGAGTGGCTCCAGAAGAATCACCTTGCCTTCTCACTGAAGCTCCTCTTAATCCTAAGGCTAACCGTGAGAAAATGACACAAATCATGTTCGAAACATTTGCTATGCCCGCCATGTATGTAGCTATTCAGGCTGTCCTCTCTCTCTACGCCTCTGGTCGTACCACCGGTATTGTACTTGACTCTGGTGATGGTGTTTCTCACGTCGTTCCAATCTACGAAGGTTATTGTCTTCCTCACGCCATCATCCGTCTTGATCTTGCTGGTCGTGATCTCACTGCCTACCTCATGAAAATCATGACCGAAAGAGGTTATTCCTTCACTACCACCGCTGAAAGGGAAATCGTTCGAGATATCAAGGAAAAACTTTGCTATGTTGCCCTCGACTTCGAAGGAGAAATGAATGTTGCTGCTGCCTCAACATCTTTAGATAAATCTTATGAACTTCCAGATGGTCAGGTCATTACCATTGGTAATGAAAGATTCCGCTGCCCTGAATCCCTTTTCCAACCTTCCTTCTTGGGTATGGAGTCTGTTGGTGTCCATGAATGCGTCTACAACTCCATCATGAGGTGCGACATTGATATCCGTAAAGATCTCTTCGCCAACAATGTACTTTCTGGTGGTACTACCATGTACCCTGGTATTGCTGATAGAATGCAAAAGGAAATTACATGCTTAGCTCCTTCAACTATTAAGATCAAAATCATAGCTCCACCTGAAAGAAAATATTCAGTTTGGATCGGTGGTTCCATCTTGGCTTCCCTCTCTACTTTCCAACAAATGTGGATCACAAAAGAAGAATATGAAGAATCGGGTCCAGGAATCGTTCACAGAAAATGTTTTTAATTTTTTCCCAAAATTCTCTTTTGATACTATATATATTTTGTTACAATTAAAAGTTCTAAAAACTTTTAGATTTATTCCATACATTTCTGAATAATTTTTAAAATATTTTTTTTAAAGGTTAATTTTTCTAACGTAAAATTTTTAGCATTTTAAATTTGCCATTATTGAAATTAAAGTTGGTTACACAAATTATTGCGATAAACGGTGAATAACTATACATAAATTATCCACGAAAGGAATGTAATACATTAATAAATATTTTATATACGTTCATTACAACTGACACATATATTCATCATCATTATTGCTAGTCATTAAAATTAGGTACAAAATAATGTTAATAGTTTATGCAAAAGCAAACATGATAAGTTTTTTGCATTTGTCAATAATAATAATTTGTCAATTATTTTTGTACTGTTTTCGGGAATTAAGAACTAACTATGGAAATTATTTTACTATTCAGAACAGTAATACTTAGGTGAGTTAATTTATAGTCATCCTTATGAAACAAATAATACAATACAATACAATTCATAATTCTTATATATCATCGCTTTCTTTTTCTGTTTCATTTTTTGTTTTTCCTTTACTTGTTGTTGTTGTTGTTGTTGTTGTTGTTGTTGTTGTTGTTGTTGTTGTTGTTGTTGTTGTTGTTGCTTGTTGTTGTTGTTGTTGTTGTTGTTGTTGCTGTTGTTGTTGTTTTCTTCTTCTTCTTCTTTCTTCTTCTTCTTTCTTCTTTTCTTCCTTCTTTTCTCCTTCTTTCTTTTCCTCCTCCTCCTCCTCCTCCTCCCTCCTTCCTCCTCCTCCTCCTCCTCCTCCTCCTCCTCCTCCTGCCTCTCCTCCTCCTCCTCCTCCTCCCTCCTCCTCCTCCTCCTGTCCTCCTCCCTTCCTCCCTCCTCCTTCCTCCTCCCCAATCCCCACATCCCCTCATCCCCACTCCTGACCCATCCCTCCTCCCTCCTCTCCTCCTCCTCCTCCTCCTCCTCCTCCTCCTCCCCCTCCCCTCCTCTTCCTCTTCTTCTTCTTCTTCTTTTCCTTTTCTTCTTCATCTTTTTCTTCTTCTTCTTCTTCATCTTTTTTTTCACCTTTTTTTTTCTTTTTTTTTTCTACTTTTTTTTTTTTTCTTTTTTTTTTTCTTCTTTTTTTTTTTCTCTTTTTTTTCTCTTTCTTTCTTTTTTCTTTTTTTTTCTTTTCTCTTTCTTTCTTTTTCTTTTTCTTTTTTTTTTCTTTTTTTTTTTCTTTTTTTCTCTCTCTTCCTTTTCTTCTATCTCTTTCGTTATTCTCCTTTTCTCCATTATCTTTTTCTATTCTTCCTTTTTCTTTTCCCTTCATTTTTCTTCTTATATCTTCTTTTTTCTTTTTCTTTCTTTCTTTCTTATTCCTCTTAGCAAATCTAAATATTATTCAAAAGAAATGAGACGTTATCAAAGTTATGATGCTTATACAAGCAAAGCAAGCAATTACGTTTTGGCAGCCTCGACAAATTTGGTGATTTGCAATGCAAGAATTTTCTCCCTTTGTTTAGAACAGAAAAAATATGAACTGAACTGTTGAACATAAACAGTAAATACTTAAGCGCAGAAAATATCGCAGCAAAAAATCATGAAGTCTTAAAAGAGTTATAAACCAAGCAGGCGTAGGAGGGAAATTTTAAAATTAAAGTTGAAAGAAAAATCCTTAGAAAAAAAACAAACAAAAACTTTAAAATATATTTTTATTTGAAGCGGTACAGACGAATTAGAGGGCACGACAAAAACATTCCAAACGAAAAAAAAAATAATATTTGTAAAACTATATAGAAGAGGAAAAAAAATAAATTAAAAGAAACAACCGAAGTCTATATGAAAATAAAAAAATCTATAAAAAATCTATAAAAATGCAATATTCTAAAAAAATAAGTAATAAAACAAAAAAATTAAGTTAAAACTCAATAATTAATAATTATGCGAAAAACTTTGGTAAAAGTTAACCTTAAAATTGAAATATATATATATATATATATATATATATATATATATATATATATATATATATATATATATATATATATATATATATATATATATATATATATATATATATATATATATATATATATATATATATATATATATATATATATATATATATATATACATAGGTGGGCACGATAACGAAAAATGTTATCGCGATAACCGATAAATTGATAACGAAAACCTTATCATCGATAACCGATATCCGATAACTCGTGATAAAAATATCGCCGATAAGGCGATAACCGATAAATCGATAAATCCAAATTTTCATGTATTTCATTTTTATTATAAATAAAATGTTTAAAAAAAAAACACGACTGGTTTTTAAGAAAATGTTAAAAATAAATTTATTACATCTTCTTTTCACCTATTTTATAGATTATAACATAAAATTTTCAGTTTTCTTTACCGACACGTACCCAGAAAATATGGGAATGTTGCTACTTGCTTTATATAACTTGTAAAGCTTTGGATGTCTTATTAAATAAATTTAATTTTTTCCCTTTGCTTCTCAGTGTTTTTTATAATAAAATTTTATTTTCTAATTTATGCTCTGATGTTATAGATTCTATAATGTATGTAAAAAGCCAAAGATAAAGGTTAATAAAGGATTTGAAATGAAATCAAAGAATTAGTTAATTACAATTTATCAATATAAAAATATAAATACTAGGTTCTGGCCTTCTGCAGCATTTGTATGTTCCCTTTCATAAACATGAACATATTAAAGTTTTCATCTGACAGAGAATTCCTCTTGGCTCTGTAGATATCTTTGCCAAGGGAGAACAATCGCTACACCTCAGCGCTAGACGGCATTGCAGTATTGTACCTTATAAAGAGATCAATGAGTACCTTCTCATTGTTAAAAGCTAGGTCTGACAGTCTGTCTGGCGATTTCCCCTGCATCCACTTATTTACAATGAGAGCAGCTTTACTCTTGAGTTAGTTCAGTGTAATCATAATCATCACAGATGCTTGAGTAGTAGTCCTTCTCTTCTATGTCCTCTCCCTCGCTGCTGTTGGTACTGTTGGCGTTCTCGAGTTCGGTACGCCGCAATAACTCTTCCACCTTCTTCTCCATCAGGGCCTTGACCTCTGACTTTTTGGCCATTGTTTCTTCAAAAGCCCTCATCCACATCAGGCGAAACTTGCAGAAGGCAGTACAGAAGGTACCTCAATCTTCAAAGGTGTGGAGAACTCTTGTCTATGACGTCAAGTGAGGTATTGGACCAGAGGGTCGCAGAACTGGAGATTGGCATTGGTCTTCAAGTCAATCAGCTTTTTTTTGGTCACAATGAAGGTGGGGATCAGGCAGCCCAGATAGCACTGTTTCTCCCATTGGATTTGATTCAGTGCAACGGCGACTGGTGCCATGACCTGATTATTGAAAAAGAAATATTATTTAACTAGTTTTAAAATGGAAGCATTACTCTGCATTAGCTAAAAAGTAAAAAGAAATAAAGAATTGAAATAACGTCTCGCTAATATTTAGTTTATTTACCCTATATATATATATATATATATATATATACCATCCATTTATAGATATAGATATATATAGAGAAGAGTATAAAGATATATATATATATATATATATATATATATATATATATATATATATATATATATATATTAAATATATTTATATGATTTAGTTTATTTATATATATATATATATATATATATATATATATATATATATATATATATATATATATATATATATATATATATATATATATATATATATATATATATATATATATATAAATTATTTATATATATATATATATATATATATATATATATATATATATAGTCCATTTACACATATATATATATTATATATATATATATATATATATATATATATATATATATATATATATATATATATATATATATATATACAGGGTGATTCAAAACCTCTGCGACAAACTCGGAGGGCTGGTAGAGCAAACGATAAGGAACATTTATTGTTAAATAAGCTATGTTGTGACACTTCGTTTCAAATTACGGATGATGTAAGGTAAACCACGTGATGTTGTTTGACGCGTCGTTACTTCGTGACCGGAAATTTTGGGTATTCTAATGTTATGCATGTGTGCGTGCGTACATCTGTGTACTCCGAGGGTTGATAGAGGTAGCAATAAGGATATTTTGTTAAACAACGTATGTGTTTTGACGCGAGGTTGTAAAGCAAACAATGGTAGCTTGTTATGAAATCATTTTATTGGGGAAAATTACAGGAGGTG
>JABUQX010049671.1:10000-27500 GCA_015478945.1 Trachelipus rathkii | reverse complement strand
CGCGAAATATAATTTGCAGGTTACAAATTATATATCGCGTGACGTTACGAATCTGAAAAATCAAAAATATCAAAAATCAAAAATCACAAATTGATTTTTTTTAAAAAAATCAAAAAAATCACCAAAATTGCCATCCCTGATAATTTGTAACTTGCAAATTATATTTCGCGTGACGTTACGAATCCAAAAAATCAAAAATATCAAAAAAATCAAAAAAATATTTTTTTTAAAAAAATCAAAAAAATCACCAAAATTGCCATCCCTGAATTTAAAAAATAATAATAATTGGAAAAGAAGTGTGTATTTTTCAAGCAATATTGCTGTTTATATTTATCCTACTTAAAGTGTATATTTTATTTAAATTACAGGGTAACCAACAGAATGCTTAAGACGAAACCTCATAAAGGAATGCCAAAAAGGAATATACAAACAAATATTTACATGTTTTTAATTTACCCATAATTGTTAATTTTTGATGTAATTGCCGCTTACTAAATAATTTTTAGTTCATTTTTTTTAATAATAATGATAATATTGAAGATTTAATATACACAAACCTATATAAATTACTTAAGATACCGTAATTAATGTCGTAATCAAAAGCTAAAATTAACGGAGCAACGGAACTTTCGTCGCTTTTAATTTTTAATTTCAAAGAAACGGAATAACGATAACGGAATTACACTTTCCAAGTAACGGAGTAACTGTAACGGAATTACGTTTTTGAGTAACGATGCCCACCTCTGCATATATACCGGTAGAGGTAGCCTGACGCTACTTGAAAGATCCTACAACTGTAAAAGTAAGGTAAAAACGTTTTGAAACCTTTTGTTTCAGACTTAATCTTTAAAATAAATTCCTCAAAAACTAGTAAAAAAAATTAAAATCGGCAGATTAATGACACATTTTAACCTTTACTTATTGTGACCCCCTCCCCCACTCCCTTTAAACTCCATAGATTTCTAGAAATTAATGAAACCATTCGAAAAGTTCTTTGAGTTAGGAATTCTCTACTGGGCCTTACTTCAAACCTTTTTCATTCGCCATAACAGACAATAAACATATAATTTTGTAATATGCACTCTAGGATAATGAAACCCTGATTTCAAATATTCTATTTTATGGTGTTTTATGGTCATATATTTAAAATAACAAATACACATTAATTGATGGACGATTGTTAAGCCATTGTGAAAGAAACGTTCATAAATGTAATTCTCTTCGAGTCTCTTGTGAAGCGGGAAGCCTGTACTCCTTTGATGATGTCACCGAACAGTGCAAAAAGACACCTATGAAGAACCTCAGCCTTCATTTCAAGCCAACAGCTACTACAATTCCTATCACTGCCCTGATCCTGATATTACCTCTATTTCCCCTTTTATTATTATACTACTGATATTACTTACTATTATAATGAGATGTTCAGGGATGTAATTTTAAGTAATGGGATTAGAGCTTACAAACTTTGAAAGTCTTTTCCCTAAAAAATAATAATAATAATATATTTAACGTTGAAATTGAAATGACTGATTGATATTGTGTGAGGAATATGAAATTAATATTGGAATAGAAAGTAAAATTAATTCTAAAAGGTTTAACAATTATATCAATGATATATATTCAATTAAAGACTCAATTGGACTTTTAAAGTTCACCAAACCAAAGCGCGGACTAGAACTCGAACATGAACTGTTGAAGAACTAGTTAGCACGAACTAAGCGATGCTTTTCCATGCGAACAGATTCGTGAGTTTGTAGATCAGCTGATTTTCAGTTCTAAGAGTCCAACTTCACTTTCATGATTTTCAGTTTGCCAGTACGGTAACCTTCTAGATCACGTTACCTGTTTACCCTCTGGTGTGTACCATTTCACTCTTAGCCAAACATTGAGTTGACCGTGTTCGTGTTCGTGTTCGTGTTCGTGTTCGTGTTCGTGTTCGTGTTCGTGTTCGTGTTCGTGTTCGTGTTCGCTGTGATATGTCCTCGGCTTTAAGAAAACTAAACGAACAGCCTTAAAGAAAAGTTGTTCTCGTGACACTCATGCTGACCGCCCAGTCACCTATTTCAGGCTAACTTTGATGTGTTTTTTAAGTCTCAACCATGTGTTAGGTTGATTGCAATCGAGTTCGCATTCGTTCTCTGTTGGAGTTCGCTTTGTATTGAACGTACCTTTATTAAACAATTACGGAAATTAAAGTCAAACAATGCTGATTTGATAAACATTTTAAATAATAATTTTCCTCAGTTTTTACAAAAGAGAATCTCAATAGTGTAGCTAATGTTAAGGATATAAGGAATTTTCATGCAAACAATATTCGAGATACATTTGAAATATTCGAAGGAGTTGCTTTTTATATACAGTAGATAAATTATTTACTAATAAATTAATCATCTGATCCGGATGGCATCTATCCAATACATCTTAAATATTTGAAAGTTATATTAGGAAAACCTTTGAGGAAGCTTTTCAAGATATATTAGTACTGCATGATTTCAAACTTTGTAATATATCTACTAATTTCTAAAACGGAGATAGTATGCTCCCTAATAACTAACCACCAGTTAGTTTAAATTATATAATGGGAAAATTTTATGAATCAATACTAACGAATTGATTAGTTTCATATCCTAAATTTACCGACTTCTCCATAATTCTCAACACGGTTCTATAAGACCCTGACCAATAGTCCTACTTCATAACCCCAGCCAAATAAAAACTCGAAAAACTTATTCTCGTTAGCGTAACGAGAGAAGCCGGCTCTAGTGTTATTAGCAGTAACGTATCCTGCCCAACCTATAGTTACATCACTATTATCATACTTATACCTAGTATATATATATAGACTAACTATATTAATACACTCATAATATATATTATATATATTTATATTACTATATATATATAATCATATATATATATATATATATATACTATATATATATATATTATATATCCCCAATTTTATTCTGAGTAAATTTTTTTGTAATTTTCGTTGCCAAACTTATTAATACACCAAATAAAAGAAGAAGCAACTAGGGTCATTTAACCCCAATATAAAGAATTAGGAAATGGGGTAACGTAACGTTAACCCCATTATTAAGAACAAATTAATGGGTTCACCTGACCCCAATATGAAAAACAAAAACTGATTTAAAACAAAGAAACAAGCAACGGGGTCCAGGGGACCCCAATCATAAAGATCAAGACAACTGAGTCACCGATGACCCCTATATGAAAGAACAAGCAACTTGGGTCACGTACCCTATTTATACCAAAGAAACCCAAGCAACTGTGGGTCAGGCGGAACCCCAATATACAAGAACAAGAAACTGACAATGTAAAATTTACAAGAACTGACGTATGTGGGTCCGTGCACCGACAACTTATAAAGAAACAATCAGACTGGCGGTAGGTTTACCCCAATATGAGATCGACATTCAGCAATGTGCACTGCGGCCACGTGACTGCCAACTTCAACGAACCACAGCAATTCCCTACAAACGCCCCTAGCAAATTCACGCTACTTTGAAAATTAACAATCTAAAGATCCACTCATACGACATTACCACCCAAGTTGCAGCGCACATGCTTAGCCGACCACACCCAACATTAGTAACGTGTATCAGATATCGACAACGGATCATCTTCGTTGACTACACTCCCTGATGCCAAAATCTCATTCAATGCTCCTATACATCTCACCCAAGGTTATTCATCTTCAATAACTTGCTCTTCATGATTTCGTCTCACAAACACCAATATCCGATCGGGCTGAAATTCTATACTTCTCACCTCGAGTCAGGCCGGCAACCCGTTTCCACTCACTCTTCCATTCTAAATGGCCATCAGTCTAGCACCATCCTCTGCCACCCTCACTTCTTCAGTTCATTTGCACTGAGAGACACTCACCCAGCCAAATTAAAAATCCGAAAAACTTATTTCCTTAGTAAAACGGAGAGGATCTCCGGACCCTGGCGATTGTAGTTCGATTCGTTTAACGATATCCTGCCCACCTCACTATATATATATATAATAAAACATCATATATATAAAACAAACTATATACTATATTCTTATATATATATAACTTAGTATTAGCCTACTTATATATAATATCTATATAATATATATCCCAATTTGTATCTGCAACTGCTTTTTGATTCTCCTTTGCTCCAACATTAACCTAATATCACCAAAATTAAAGGAAAGAAGCAACTGAGGTCACTGTAAGCTCCCTCATTACAGAATAAGCGACTCAACTGGCGGTAACGTAACCGCCCTGATTTATTGAAAACAAAGATAAAAAAAATCACCTGCCCCCAATATGAAAAACAAAAATAAAACTGATAAAACAAAAGAACACTAGGCTAACTCAATAATTTATATATTTAACATAAAGATTTCAAAACAAAACAGGGACACATGACCCCTATATAAAGAACAAAAAACTTGGGTCACGTGACCCCTAATTATAAAGAACAAGCAAACGGGGGTCAGGTGACCCCAATATAAAGAACAAGAACTGATCATAGTTTAATATTACAAGAACTGATGGCGCTTCGGTGACCCGCAATATAAAACAATCTCTACATACTGGTGGTTCAGGTTACCCTAATTATTGACGAACAACACGGAATTGGCGCCTACGTACCTCCAATCTTCAAGAACAACGATACACATAAGCAAGTAATTCTAGACCTGCCTAAAAGAACCTAAATCCATACAACAGTATACCATGCTGCACAGCTTACCCAAATTAGAAGATGACAACTATCTTTTACACACCCGGTGACAACACTCTCCATACTAAGTCAAATTCAACCCACTACTCCCCTCAGATTCGAACCTCAACAAAAACCAAATCATCGATATAATAGGAATAGGGCAGCGTTTTCAGCTCTCCTTCCATTTCCATAATTCTAAAACCATCCACTGTCACTACCACCTCTAGTTCTTTCACAACCCCAGCCAAATAAAAATCGTAAAAAAACTTATGTCCAGTTAAGTAGACGGAAAAGCAGAGTAACATAGAAAGAGATCCTGATCCAGCATCGAAATTTGAAACTGTAAAGTAAAGAAGAAAGAATACATTAAAAGCAGAAGAGTGTAATAATTTAATTAAGAAGTCCTTTATATACGAGGACGAGCGTGATCCTGTAGAGTGTAGTGAATAAATATATACCTATTCTAAATAAAGATAATGTTATGCAGAATTATCTATATATATACTCAATACTATATATATAATATATATTATATATATTTTATAATATATATATCATATATATATATATATGTATTCATATTATATATAATATATAAGTATCATATATATATATATATATATATGTATATTTATATATATATATATATATTTATATCATAATAATATATAATATATATAATATAATTATATAAATAATATATATATATATATATATATATTAGATATATATATCTATGATATGGCAACTGCTTTTGTATTTCGTTTGCCAAATATTAATACACCCATATGATAAACGAGAGATCAGTATACCGCAAACTCCACGGGTCCCACTGCTAAACACCACACAACACACCATAATCCCGACGAACCTGCTCACAAACAATCTCTGAGGCCCTGAAACAAAACACAACAGAAAACCCCCAATCCAGCCTTACCTCCTGACTACACAGATGATAAGAAAGAACTGTGATGAAGACGAAGCGAGTGCTAAACTGATAACTACCATTGATTATAAGAACATGAAAGAACTGTTCATTCACCTGACACCAATATGAAAAACAAAAAAGCAAGATAAAACACAGAAACAAAGTCTAAAGACTGGCGGTACAGAGTGACCCCGAATATAAAGATCCAAACGAGCTGAGATTCACCATGACCGCCTATAATAACGAAAAACAAGCCAACTTGGGTTCAACGTGACCTAATTAAATAAAAGAAAACAAGCAAGATGAAGACATACCTACCCAATATAAAGAACAAGGAACTGACAATGTAAATTACAATGGAAAGACTGAACTGGTCCGTGACGCAATATAAAGAGAAAACAACCATACTCTATCTTTATGGGGGTCCATGATCACCCAATATTGAGAACAAGAGAATTTGGGCAACGTGACTCCAATTTCAAGAACATCAAGAACAAGCAACTACAAGCCAAATTATAGACCTGAAAAGACCTAAATCCCATCAAGTAACCAGTGCACAGCTACCCAAATTAGAAGATGACAACATCTAATTTACACACCCTGCCAACAATCTCTCCTACCAGGATCATCCTCCAAACTCTCTTCCAGATTCCGCCCAACAAACCCAAATCAATCACGGAAATAATAGGTACGGACGTTTCACCTCTTACCATTCTCCATACATTCTAACACCATCCTTCAATTGCCACCCTCACCGTAATAGTTCTTTCATCAACCCCAGCCAAATTACACGATCTGAATCCGAACACAAATTATCCACGCTGGCTATACGGCGTAAAGCGTGCATACTGAGAATTCTTCAATCCCTACAGACAGACCGTTAGAGTTCGTTATTCCTATAGCACCATAACTACTCTAAATTTAATATTATATATAATATAATATTAATTAATATTAACTATATATTATATATATAATATAAAATAGAGATAAAAGAATAATATATTAAGTATAATATATATTATATATTATATAATTATTAATATTAATAATTATATAAATATATCACCAAAGTAAAAAACAATAGGTCAACATGCTTTTGATAACTTATGATCGATTTAATTGATCCTTAAAAGATAATATAAAGAAACTGAACTTATCAAGAATAAGTAATATAAGAGTGTGAATAAGTACAATTTAACTTATAAAGTAGGTCAATTTATGTTAAACCTCCCCTATTAAAGATAATAAGTGGAAAATGGATTCTATTTTTTATTATAAATCTTTAAACCAGATTCAACGTTAACAAATCTCACCCGCTATTTTTTTTAAGTAACTCATTGAGTATATAGACTGGTCGTGTCGACACCTAGATGAGGTTTTCAGTCCTATGTCTACAGCTTCTGATATGTTAAATCAAATAAAGACTGAAAAGAGTTGACATATATTCTCAAAACTATATTTAACTAAGGATCAAACTCATCAATAAATAGTTTACTTTCGTCAATGTCCTCAGGAAAATTAGACGCTTGTGTAGCACCAGTATTTCAAACGATACAATTCTTTTTTTAGGGAAAAAATTAATAAAGAAATTATTAAAATAATAAAATTGATCAAAAATTGAAATTCATATTATTGAAATATATGAACCATTGAAAACAGAAGTGGTTATTTAAATTGATAGGCAAAGTTTTTGTTAATAGATTTTATAACATTTTATTAATTATTATTATATATAATATACAAGCAGTAACTTAGGTCAAGGTTATATGTAACTGTATATATTGAGTAGTGTGTGTTGACTGTGTGCTGCTCTTTGCTGAAGAATAATTGTTTATAGTGAAGTCAGAAGCAAAGTCGAGTGATTGTCTCAAATAATTGGTCAATTCTATCTTAATAATTCAAAGGATAATAAGATAATAGTTGGATTTCACATGATACGATCAAACTTCTAAAAAAAAAATAAGTATTAGATTTTAAACGACGCTCAATGGATCGCCTAATAATAACACGTCACTCGAAGTATAGGAGTATCTTACACCGACATATGAAAAATTGAATCGTTAGGTCAAGTTAAGTTGGTTGTAAGTTTGACGACTTTATGCTCCTAATTTTACCGTGGATGCGTTTTTTGTGACAGAACAGTGTTAGATGGATGAATTATGAATTTTGAGTTTATAGACCGGACGATGATAATCACCAATCATGATGACTCCAGATATGTTCAACACGAATAAAGAAGATTACAAGATTCCATGAAGTAAACTGAACAGAAGCAACAAGAAAGAAGGGTGATAAACTAATTTAGAGATAAACTGATAAGCAGCAGAAACAGAAAACAACATATATCTAGAAGAGTGAAGCATTTAGTGCTCAATCTCAGAACATTCTACTCCAGATCAGGGCTCAATCTCATAACATTCTACTCCAGATCAAGGCTCAATCTCAGAACATTCTACTCCAGATCAGGGCTCAATATCAGAACATTCGCCTCCAACTAGCCCTATTTGACAAATTTACTTACCTTCCCACTTTCAACCAAATAATAGTGAAATTACCTTCTGTTTGTATAATTTATTAGTATATTTAAATTAATTTAACATAAATGTTATTCTAGGATAATTGTGCAGCAGTTTCTAAACTCTTATCTCTCCTATTCTTCGCTATAGATAATACTTAAATAAGTCACGCTCATCAATCTGTCCGTATCAACTGACCCACCGTCGTGTAAGTCTTATTCAGTTTTGAGACTACCAGCTCTAGTAACCCATATAAAATCTATATATATTAATTCTGTACATAAAATTCACTCACTCCTACTATCATCTCGTTTAAGCTATAAGGGAGCACAGCTGCGTTACCTATCCTACCCTCTATCACTTTCTCTTCTCTTTCAGTTCTCTTCCTACTCCTCAGTCCCAACGTTATATCTCCTTCGCTCACGCCACTTCTCTCCTAAGTCCCTCGTGTCATTATTATAAATAATACCCTTATTATATATCACTCTTCCATATATATATAGTCACTCTGTACTCTTTATTTTATCAATTAATATTACCTAAAGCTATCATTATCCAGTCTAAAAATTTGGCTCCACCTGGAGAGCACTTGTCTATTTTCCTAACTAGCAAATTACCTGTTGCAAGTTTTTATATAGCTTTTTACTAAAAATGCATTTGAACATGCTTATTGTATTAGTTTATAAGTATCGCCACCAGGTATTTTAAATTTGAGAAACTTAAACATTGTATCTTCTAAACCTTGCAATAAAATGCTTATTATGGTCCTTTCCACGTAGTGTCTTCAAGTGAGAGTATGTTGAACCAAGCCGACAATATTTATTGGACAGAGTTGTAAAAATTTCCATAGAGGGCCTAAATGTTTTATTTTCATACCTACTTTAAACAATATTAAATGTAAGGAAATCTTTTAATAGATTTTTCTACATTTTTTCTGGCAGAGGGTAGAAATTTTTAACTGAAAATTTGCTCTAATATTTTAATATTCATCTGACTTTTTTTTAAAAATTATTGCAGTAAATAAAATTTAACAAGTGCACAACTTTTCTTTATACATTTTTTACATGCTAAATAATTAGCTATAGGTATGAGCATGCCATGCAAATAATGTTATCACAGAGGTCAAATTGTTGTGTATATATACAGGTGATGTACCGATGCTATATTATCGGTTGATTTTTGATGTATCAATATCAGCAATTTTGTGAGTAGTAGTATCAGCATCGGTAAAATTTCGCTAATACCTTTTATCGATACCAAACATTTTTCATCTTTAAATTGATTTTGCTATATATATATAATATATATATATATATATATTATATATATAATATATATTATATATATATAATATATTATATATAATATAAATATATATAATATATATATATATTATATATATATATATAGCTATATATATATATTGAAATTGTTATATTATTAATATTTATATATTATTTAATTATTTTTAAATTTTAACTTGCAGAATACTTTACTGTAATTTTAATTTGTTTTAACTGATGATGGGCTTGGTTAACCTGAAATGTCCTATTAAATGATATCAAAGCTTTTGTTCATCTTTTTCTTATATATACATATTTATATATACAGTAAAACAAACAAAAAGATGAACAAATGTTTTGATATCATTTAATAGGACATTTCGCGTTAACGAAACCCTTCATTAGCTAAAACATTAAATTTACAGTAAAATATTCTGAAAGTTAAAATTTAAAAATAATAATAATTAAATAATGTATATATATGCAGGGTTCACACTTTCTGGAAAGTCAGGGAAAGTCAGGGAAAAAAAAATTGGTCAGGGAAAGTCAGGGAAACGTTTTAAAATATGCTGAAAGTCAGGGAAATTCCAAAAAAGTCATGAAAAGTCAGGGAAATTTTAAAATTTCCAATCATATGAAGAATGATCCATGGACCATGTTACATATTTTTGATATATTTTTTTTTCCTTACTGTATAATTGTGGAATGAGAGATGTATTTGATAAGTGAATGAAAAGGATGGGCGAGGAATGACATTCCATAAATCTACTTCTATCCTGTTTCTTTCTATTTTTAGTTCACTATTACCTACTATTCTTCCTATTCTGTTCGTAGAAGTTGTTCCAAGTTCATCCTTCCGATGAAGTGATTGGTATATGGATGTGTTTAGTGTTTTAGACTTATGACTTAATCTGTTTATATCTTTTTCTTTTTAGGGAATTATACTTTTTGAGGTGTTTTTTTTTTTTTGAGGTTTGACGAAGGGATTTTTGATTTTTGTGCAGTTGAAGGTATTTATTATTTTTTTATAAAATGACTTCAAGCAAAAAAAAAAAACTTAACTTTTTAACATTTGGTTTGACGTCAAACTGAACCTTGGTCCATTCCTGTTCACAGATTTACATGTTCTGTACTCAATATTTGGAAAGATTTCTTTAAGTCCATTAAAATGCCTGCTACAACCAAACAACTAAGCTTTTCTGCATAAATTTACAGACAAACTGAATGCCAGAGCTGTGCAAATTTCAAAATGACAGAAAAAATATTAGAAAGAATATCCTCTGAAGTACAAGCCTGCCCAATGGCTCTCATCATTGGATCCTAGTATAATATTTCATCAGCCAGAACAAGGGAAACAAAGATTTGATTTATTTGCTAGAGGCATTGTACACAACAATAACTGAATCACAGATTCTGTTGCTGGGAAAGAAAAAGCACTATATACTCTACTTTGCAGGGAAGCTCATTCTACCCTTAAATTAAAATTCAAATATTTTTGGATGGTGATTGCCTTTCTAAGAGTGATGAGTTTTTTTTTCGTCTATAGCACCTGAGAATCAATGTTATGCGGAAATTGCGGCAAATTATTAAATTAGGACTTGATACTTTCGCATGGGGAAATGCAGACAGTGGAAGGAGGGTTTTCTATAAAATTAAGGCAATTTTAGTGGAGAATCTGAATAGGAACAGTAGTTGATTTTCTCCAAAGAAACAGTGCCACAATTCCTATAGATTCTCATTGAAAGTATTCATAAAGTTCTATCATCAAAAAAAATGTTGACAAATGTAAGAGTTGCCCATAGAGATATGAGGAACATCTCAAAGAGTCAAACAGAAAGAAAAAAAGAAGAGAATAAAAGGTTTGAAAAAAGAATTTATTATCCATACAGATCGAAGTAAACTTGAAGAGGAGAAAAGATGAAAACTGAAGGCTTTAACAGAAGAAGCCGCTATAAATCAAAAATTCAAATGCTTTGAGATATTTGAAGAATGTAAATCTCCCCATTTAGAACTTTTGTGATTACAGTGGACGCTATTCACCTAGGCTATTAATGTAAGCTTTTAATTTATTTTCTTTTTGTATAAATAAAACTGTTTTCTTTTGAAAAAATAAAAAAAGGAGTGCTTTGGACGGCTATGGGTAAGGTATAGGCTTATTACTAAAAAAAAAAATATTTTCTGACTCATTGTAAAAGCCAAAATTTCTAAGTAAGTTTTCAATAATTTAATGTATGAACTGAGTAAATAGGCTGCAATAATAATTAATAGATATTTTATACACCAAAAATAACGAACACGCTGGTCAGGGAAAATTTGCAGATTTGGTCAGGAAAAGTCAGGAAAAATCAAATTCAAATTTTAGTGTGAACCCTGATATGTAATAAATATTAATAATAATATAACAATTTCAATACCAATAACAATATCCATAATCAATATAACAATAGAATAATGACAAAAAATGATTAAATAAAAAAGAAAAGGAAAAAATTATAAAAAACTAAAAAAATAATATATAGCTAACAATAATAATATAATAAGATTATCAAAATAATAAACTACACTATATTATCTGTTTAGTTGACAGTCTTGAAGAAATTATTATTATTATTATTATTACTATTATTATTATTATTATTACTATTATTATATATTACTTATTTTTCTGTATATATTTTACTGTCATAAATTCTGTTTTAGCTGATGATGGGTTTGGTATAACCCAAAAGGTCCTGATTAAATGATATCAAAGCTTAATTCGTCTTTTGTTTCTGTAACAGTTGAGGCTCCCAAGAACAAGATCTACTGGGATATAATATATATATTATTATTATATATATTATAATATATATATATATATATAAATATAATATTATATAATATATATATATATATATATAAATATATATATATATATATATATATATATATACACTTGTTTGTAGCATCTATCTTTTAGTATTTAATTTTTATTTTTATTTTTTCTGATCTAGGTTAAATCTGTGAGACTTGTTCATGACACAGAAACAGGAAAGTTTAAAGGCTTTTGTTATGTTGAATTTGACGATCAGAAAAGTTTGCAAGATGCATTGTCTTACAATGAAGCTCTTTTTGGAGACAAAGTCCTTCGGGTAGATATTGCTGGTAAGTATTCTTTATAAACTTAGTTATAATATAATATATTTGTTTCAAGAAATTAGGCTGGGGGAAATATATATATGAAAAGTTCTTAAAAAAAAAAAAAAAAAGATTTATAATAAAAAAAACTTCCTTAATGTGCTTAATCCTCTTCTTAGAGGGTAACACAGGAAATCGAACTTTAAGGCCAGCTATCCCAATTTTTTCCATTAAGGTCAGCTTTAGAAAATGCCACTCAACCTTTAAATCATTTCAAATCATTGGTACTACTATTTCCCCAATCAATTGGAAAAATTCAAAAAATTATTTGACAAATTATTTGTCGACGTTTTGGACAAGTGAAAAAAAAATTAATGGTGACTTAGGCATCCAAACCATACTTTTAAACAGTTTAAGTTTATGGTATACCTCTTCAAATCATAATATAGTTGTGAATCTTTCAAATTATTCACTTAAAGAAGATGAAAAGTTACTGTTGGAATACGGATTGGAAAAACAAGATAATAATTTACAATTTTTCAATGATTTTGAAAACTGGCTAAAATCATTAAATGATATTTCAATCAATCAGGATATATTAAAAGGTATTCTCTTAAATGAATGTTACCAATAACCAACAGATTAAACTTCCAAATAAATTTTACAAAGCCTTGATAGATCTGAAAAGAAATAAAAAGTCATCACCAGAAGTGATAAAGGAAACCAAATAGTAATACTAAATCAAAAGATTATATAACTAAATGTGACAACATATTATCCGATGAAAACATATATATATATATACTAAAATTAAAAATAACCCACTTAAAAAATTCACAAAATAACTAATAATAAACAAACTTATTTGCAAACAAATACCCGACATCCATAACAATAACAAGAGCCTATATGAAAAATTTAGCCCAGTTTTACGGATTACCAAAAATCCACAAACCTAATCATCCTTTACGTCACATGTCCAATACCAACTGCATCACTTACAAACTCTCTTCTTGGCTTTCTTCCCAGTTGAAACCTTTAATAGGTAAAATCTCATCTTCTCATCTTACTAACACCCCTGATTTCATACAACGTAAACACAACCTTCAACACACCAGTTTCTCAGTTTTGATGTTACTTCCCTTTTTACTTTAGTACCCGTTTCCTTCACACTTAACCTACTAGAAAACTACATACATGAAAACAACATAACACTAAACTATCCTTTCCCCCCCTTATTAAAGAACTTATTTTCCTCACATTCGATCATAGTTTCTTTACTTTTAATAACCTTTATTATAAACAAACAGACTTTATATGGGTTCCACTTTATCTCCTACATTAAGTAACATATAGTCTTAAGTGCGCTAGGGTCTTGCATGACGGTATGTTGTTACCTGTGTTAATGTATACTAGTGAGACTATGGTCTGGAATAAGAGGTATAGATTTAGTGTAATGTGTTCAGATGGAAAAATCTTATGGCCGTTTTGTGTTAGAAGAGTTAATAAAATGAGGATTGAACGTTATAGGTTGTTGTGGTTTGAAGGAAGGGGTAAATGAGAGAATTAAATTAAAGTACGTTGAGATGGTTTGGTCATGTGGAAAGGAGGAATGATAGTCAGTTGGTTAAGCGGATATATAGTGGTGAGTGTGTTGGGAATCGACTGGCTGGGAAACTGAAGAAAAAGTGGATTGAATCAGTAAAGGAATGTCTGGAGGAGAGAAATGTGAGTTTGGCAGAGGCGAGAAGAATGGTGCATATTAGAAGTGAATGGAGGGGTTTTGTGAGGGGGTATGTTTGTGGCTCACCTGGGCCAAGGGATGAACCCTACACTGGACGATATTCATAGTGAGGGTCCGTCCGCGGTTCCATGAAGCTCTAGGTGATTTGTTCTGACTGATGAGTTTTTCACTAATGAGGTATAGAGGGGGCGTAAGGCTGGGCTTTCTTTTTGACTTGTCATGTTCTTCTACTACTTTTCTTTTCTGATGCATGTCATGCACCTTACCCTAGTTCTTGGGGAAAAAAAAGAAAGATATTATATATATATTATATATAATATATATATATATATATATATTATAATATATATATATATATATATATATATATATATATATATATATATATATATATATATATATATATATATTATATATATATATATATATATATATATATTATTTATAATTTATTATTATTATTATTATTATTATGTATAATATTATTATTATTATTATTATTATATTATATTATTATTATTATTAATTATAATTATAATTATAATTTATAATTATAATTATAATTATAATTATATTATAATTATTATTTTATATTATTATTATTATTATTATTATTATTTATTATTATTATTATTATTATTTATTATATTATTATTATTAATTATTATATTATTATTATATTAAATTATTATTATGATTATTATTATTATTAGGCTTTCCTTTCTTCCTCCCCAAGACTGGCGAGGTAAGGTGCGTTGACATGATCAGAAAAGAAAAGTAGAAGGAATATGACACAAGTCGAAAAGAAATCCCAGCTTTACCGCCCCCTCTATACCTATTATTGAGAACTCCGTGAGAACTTGCAGAAAATCCACCCTAGAGCTTGCACGGGACCGCGACGAACCCTCACTGTGGTATATCGTTTCAAGTGTTAGGGGTCATCCCCTGGGCCACATGGTGGGCCACCGAACCATACCTCCTCCCAAAACCCCTCCATTCACTCCTATTACCTTTATTCTCTCGCTCTGCCAAACTCACATTCTCTCCTTCAAGCCATTCGTTCACTGACTCAATTTCACTTTTTCTTTGGTTCTCAATTCCAACACACTCACCACTATCGATCCGCTTAACCAACCGACTTGTCATCATCCTTCCATAGACCACATGACCAAACCGTACTTTCATTTATTCTCTAGTTTACCCCTTTCTTCACAACACCACACAACTCTCCAATATGTTAATTCCTCATTTTATCAATTCTTTTCACATTTAACACGCCCCTTAAGATGGTCCATCTGAACAAATTGTAACTTATAGATCTATACCTCTTATCCAGACCATAGTCTCATACTATACATTAACACAGTAATCAAAACACACACACATATAATATATATATATATATACTATATATAATATATATATATATATATATATAATATATATATTTATATATATATATATATACATAATATATAATATATATATATATATATATAATTTTCATTTCCAGAATCTAGAAGAGGAGACAAAAGGTGGTGGTTTTGACCGCAAAAGGAGATAGAGGAAGAGGGGGATCTGTCGAGGGGATGGAAGACGATTGATTCCGCGTGGTGGTGTGGCGACGATTTTGCAAGTAATTTATATATAATATATATATATATATATATATATATATATATATATATATATATATATAATATATTATATATATATATATATATTATATATATTATAATATATATATATATATATAGTTATATATTATATGTACGATGAGAGAAAGTTTTGATAGCATAAGAGTATTTTTAAAAGTTAACTTAAAGACAACCGCAGTTGCGGTTATGAAGACAGTGAACAACCGCAGTTGTAGTTGCAGTTGTGTAGACCAGTGAAACCGCAGTTGCGATTGTCAAAATATGTGCAGTTGCTTGGCATTTGCGGTTGCGGTTATTCGATCCATCATATATATATATATATATATAGTATATAATATATATAATATTATATATATATATATATATATATATACTATATATATATATATAATATTATATATATATATTATATATATATATAATATATATATATGTTGAAGTATGTGTTGGATGTTAAGTTGGTGAGAGAGTTAGGAATGGGATTATCGGATCATTATGTTGTTTTATGTTTAAGTTAGTGGGGGCTTAGATGGAGAGGAAGGTGATTAGGTGGGTAGAATTAAAAGTGAAAAGTTAAGTGAACAAGGTAATAAGGATAATTGTTTACGAGCGCTTGCAAGTAAATTAGTTGAATTTGAACAATTTGAAACTGAACAAATCTGGAAGCAGTTGTTAGCAGTGCAAAGGAAGTACCTTATGTGGATGGGCTAAAATATAGGAAGTAAGAATATCAGCAATGATTGGTGGAATGAAGAGGTGATGCAAGTGGTTAAATGTAATAAAAGCCAGTAATGAAGTTTCAAAAAAAAGATGTTTGGAATTATATAAGGAGTAAAAATTAAATACTAAAAGGTGCATACGCTGGAGAAAAAAAAAAAGTTAAATGAACAGTTTGGAAGGAATACAAAGGAATAGGACGCGCGAAAGGTTAAGAATGAGAATAAGGGGAATCTACTTAGAATAATGAATTGGGATGGTGTTTTCTTAACTGATGAAATGGATGCGAGGGGAGTGTGGAAGGAACACTTCGAAAATCTGTATAACATTGACAGTAATGAGGCGGTGATGGTGAATGTGTGTATGTTTGATGATGCAAGAAAGGTAAAGGTATTTTGGGGATAAGGTCATTAGTAAGGAGGAGGTAATGGGTAGAGTGAGGAAGTTGAAGAATGGTAAATCTGCAGGTATAGATGAAATTACTGGTGAAATGATCAAGAATTGAGGCGAGATGATTGATTGGATTTGGAAGTTGTTTAACAAAGCGATTATGGAGGGTATAGTTCAGAGGGATTGGAGAAGAGCAGTAATAGTACCCTTATATAAAGGTAAGGGAGATAAGGCGAACTGTAATAATTATAGGGGAATTAGTTTATTGATTGTCGTAGGGAAGATATATGCTGGTATTTTGGTCGAAAGAGTGCATCGTGAAGGATTGATTGGTGAAGATCAAGGTGCGTTTAGGAGTGGTAGAAGATGTGTGGATCAGATCTTTACATTGAAACAAATGATTGAGAAAAAGAGAGAAAA